>VYZM01013506.1:2083760-2091260 GCA_013398915.1 Dromas ardeola | reverse complement strand
AATTTGAGGAGAGAGTTGGTCTTATCTGGCCCTCATCCTATCTTACCTGACACTACATTTTTCTTTTCAAGTCTTACAGAACAAAAAAAAAAGAGTTGATTCCTCATAAGGAAGGAAGAAAAAAAATGGTTTATGCTGCAGCATCAATCAAAGTGGTTTTAGGGCTGAGTAGAGAGGTCAAGATAGCGAGAAAAACCAAAATTACCGCTCGCTGTCTATTCATAACAAACACACACAATGCTACTTCGGAAACTTCTGTAGCTTCTTCAAAGCAAGAATGAATCTTTCCCATTAATCCATATAACTACAAAGCCTTCATTTCCTTGTGAAGGTACTTGTCTGCTTGAAGGAAATGTGTATTTAGTGGCTCTGTGGTACCTTAAGCAAGGAATTTCATTATACTGTTTATGCTCAGCATACTTGGACAGTTTATTTTAATAGTTGTGATGTTTACTAAAGTTGTAATCCATTATTGAACTTATTTTCATATGGGAGGAAGAGAGTTGTAGGTTGCTAAACACACAAGTTAATCTTTAAGATGTTTCACTGTACAAAGAAGAACAGAGAGCGAAGGGCAGTGGGCCCCACGACAAAACCGACTTCCAGCCAGAAAAGCTGGGGACTAGAGCTCACAGAACAAAAAAAAGCCCAAGTCAACACTTGTTTGCACAAACCAGAGACCAGCATTTGCTCCAAAACACCAGCAACAACCAAGTGCCAAGAAGTCTTCATTAACATAAAATGCTGATGGCCACGACAGAGCCCAGGGCATACATTTCGTACTCTGAACTGTGCATTCATAGAATCATAGAATTCAGTTGGAAGGGACCTTAAAGCCCACCCAGTTCCCCCCCTGCCCTGGGCAGGGACACCTCCCACCAGCCCAGGTTGCTCCAAGCCCCGTCCCACCTGGCCTTGAACCCCTCCAGGGATGGGGCAGCCACAGCTGCTCTGGGCAACCTGGGCCAGGGGCTCACCACCCTCACAGCAAAGAATTGCTTCCTCACATCTCATCTCAGTCTCCCCCCTTCCAGTTTAAAACCATTCCCCCTCATCCTATGGCTCCCCTCCCTGACCCAGAGTCCCTCCCCAGCTTTCCTGGAGCCCCTTGCGGGACTGGAAGGGGCTCTAAGGTCTCCCTGGAGCCTTCTCTTCTCCAGGCTGAAAAATAACAGTCATCCCCAGAAGGAGGTTTATCCCTAAAGGCAGGACAAAATTAAAAAAAAAAAAAAAAAATTGAAAATTCAGTTAAATGCGTGCTTTACAATGTCTGCAAAATGTTAAGACCATAAACTCAACTCAGTAGGTATCACACTAAGATATTCATTAAATCCAAAATTCATAAAGTAGCCCTCTTTAAAACACTTCCTTCCAGAGCACACACGCATCAAAAAATAATAATAATAATAATAAAAAATCAAACTATAGAACTATGTTCTACTTCTGAGGAGATTCTTGAAACTGGAAGAAAGCAAGTACGGCTCCTGTCTTCAGGAAGGAGGACCTTGGGACCTACGGGCTGCTCAGCCTTACTCCAACGCTCCTCTGATGCTTCCAGTCATGTTTCCTCATCTTAATTACAGCCAAAAGGTACTTCTCGTGGCCAAAACATTCACGATGAAGTAAAGGTATGCATACATATGAATTTGTAATTTAAAAACCAGAAAAAGCACAGAAACTTTATAGCTATATATAGTGAACTACTACAAGCATTATGTAGAATGAAAGATGAAAATACACCGTATTTCTTTGCTAGAAATACACAAACAAGCCTGTAATTACACACTTTTGGTTTCACTCTGCAGCAAATAAGCATCATTAGTTCTGCATCTGATACGAACTCAGATTGCAGGCTATTTAAGACAACCATTTCAGATAGAAATTTATGTTTTGTATTCACCTTGGTATGAATGACGCAGTGCAGAAGATGTTAGCTGTATCTTGCTCATATTTGCATGACAAACAAAATTTTCCGCTTCAAGTCCAGCATTTTCTATTTCAAGGATAAGTCCAGTTCTAAAAACTGTTTAAGTTTTAAAAAATAACAATTTATTTCATACGCTTCTAATTAGCAGCGTAGAAATTGAGTAATTGATTTTTCTAGCCATAAAAAAAAAAATCTGTACTCAAATTAACCAGACTCAAACTAGTACTATGGCTCCCTGAAATGAAATCTTTTAAGTTTGGGTAGTTTTTTTGTTCTTTGTTGTTGTTGTTGTTGTTGTTGTTGTTGTTGTTGTTGTTGTTTTTTTGCGTTTGTTTTTAATATTTAGTTTGAAAATCACGTTTCATCTCAGACCCAGCCTTGCAAGACAGACACTAGAGTTGAACACCAGAGGCACACAACTGGATATGGAGTACTTCGCGTATCAGCACCTCAACTAGGTCCCAAATCTGGACAGAAATAAACAGCTCAGCTCTACATCCCCTCCCTCTGTATCGAACTGAAACGCTGAAGAGCTCTCCTACACTTTCTCCAAAGCAGAAACGCTGGTTTAGCAGCCCCAGCCGCCCATTAGCCATTTGCCAGGTGTCGGTCAAGGGAAACTTTTCTTTTTGAAGACATTTAAATCCAGAGATATCAAGGTTTGTGCAATCAGGAAAAGCAAGAAGAGATGCAGGATGGGTACGATCTGTCCATAAACACAAACCCATAAACAAACTTTGTTTATTGTTTGCCCTGGAAGGGTCTCTCTGCCTTCTTCCCTCTGAGTGTGCAATACCTCGTGCCATTCCTGCCATCAGATGTTTTTGCTATTCTTGATTGAGCATAAACCCGTATTTGGTAATTGCTACTTTGAACATGCTAATAATGAAACCTAACTCTTCTTTATGTTCTAACATTTTTCTGTATTAAGAGCGAATTTTTATAGCATTTTTTCCCAACAAGACATCTTGCTTGTAAATAACACAACATTAAGTGTCATGATATAATTGATTTTCTAATGAGGTTTTCAAAAAGCATTATATTTCCGCTTGTCAGAAAATCTTTACAACAGAAATAAGTCCTTCCATATTTATTCCTTATAAACCGAACTTTTTATTCCTACAGTGAAGTTGAGGTGGATTAAATCACGCGGATTGCCATAAAACAACATATCATACCAGGTATTTTTACGGTTCTCCACATTTGGAGGTCGCAGGGTGAGGTTGGGTGGAAAACCACCCTCAGCAGTCACCCGGGAGAGGGGACAAACCTCAGCCCAACCCTGGGCTGGGCCAACGCAAGAGGACAAGCACCGTGCCTTTGGCTACGAGCGAAATCCAGGGGAACCTGACATAACAAACGAGGTGTTGAGGTAGAGACAACCCCAAAAAAGATTCAATCCAATCCTCTAGAAAACAAAATTTGCAAGTTCTGCTAATTTGGGAAACGTCGGGGGTGATGTCTGACAAATGCAAACCATTAGTGTAAACACTGCTCTATCTTCTTCATGTAGTTTTGTCTGGATCACTTTAGTTTGCCAGAATGATTAAGAAACAACTAGTAGATGCCTCCTTGCAAAACGAGAATGGCTCAGTGGAAACTGTGTTGGTGCTAGAGGAAGTTTTAACTTTTAAGTCTAAACAGCGTATAAAGTAACAGTCTCATGAAGCCTTTGCTTGCAAATTCTATTGGAAAAAGAAAATACCCAACTCTCCACGGTCAAATGCTCTCTCTGCACACACAGAAGTGCCGCTGTTTCCCACTGCAGAACTCACAGGGCGAGAACCGGCACCTGCAAATGCCCGTCGATCCCATCGTTAGTGCTGACTCGTTAGCAGAGGTGAGTCTGCTCCAGCAGGAGCTCGGATGGGTCTTCCCAAGAGCACGAGCCAGCCTAGGATGGGTTTAGAGACAGGAACAGAATATCCGTGCTGTCCGAACAAAAAAATACATCTTTTTTTCTGAAGATTTTTATACAAGCCGTCCACTATTTGAAGCGATCTGTCTGCCTGATGAACAGATAGCTCATGCCTTCTGCAGGTCCAGGATCCACCCCCTATTGACAGCTGAAAAGGAGATATACATACACACACAGAGGAATGGGGGGAAAATAAAAAATGCTTCTAAAAATATCGTAATACAGTGGCACAAACCATTTTGTGCATCTGAATCCTTAAGACCGTCCCAGCATACCCAACAAACAGTAAATATGATTTATAGCCCTGAATTACTGTAGGGCAGTTTCACTTGTAGCTCCCCCTTTAACATTTCTAAGCGATGCATTATTTACGAAGACGGACAAACACACGCTTAAGCTTGGATTTGCAATTTAGCGCAGGATTTAGAGAAGGACCGAAAGAGACAGCGGGCAGTTGACGGAACTGAAGAGCACCAGGATCTTTGGTAGATAATCAACCCTCTGGCTGAGGCAGGGACCTGCCGCAGAGAAAGGACTTCTACAAAGGGGGCGGTAAAATCTCTTCACACCTACCGGGGAGCCGTTCCACAAGTATCACAATTAATAGATGCGTGGCTATTCGTTAAATTTGATGCCTACCAACCCACAGTTCCAAGACCGAGTGTTTGTAAAATTTCTCCGTCACCCATGTCACTGGAGGGACCTGTCCTGCTCATGGCCACCCACTTGCCCGGGGTTTGTAGGAATATAATCACGTTCCTAGCCCCTGGTCAAACCAGGCCGAGACCATCCATCAAACTCAAAACTAACCGGAGAAAAGGAAACGAGGAGGACCTAACAGCACAATCACATCAGCCTTAATTCTACAGGAAGTGAGACAGAAAAAAAGGGAAAAAATAAAAGCCTGTAGCACACTCAGAGAAGCCTTGCCTCGATGGAGAAACACCTACTCCAGCTTCTGCACCGCACAATCGTTCCTCTGCCTCATCCATGCTCCCAGCAGCATATCCTGGCCCGTTGCTGCTGCTAGCCTGTGTGTTCGCTGCAGGCAGCTCCTTGCAGCACCCCCGGCAGGACACCCACCGTTCTCCTCCACAGCTGGCCCCCTCCATCTGTCCTGCCACCTCCACACTCCATCGCTGACCTAAGCCCATGGATGCTTCCACCTTGAGATACAGGAGAGCCCCAAGGAGACACAGTTATGGTCCTAAAACGGGATTTGCCAAGAGGTGCCTGCTTCCCCCTTGGTCTGATGGAGGTGGCAAGGTCCAAAGGGCACAAACCTGGTTACGAAGGAGGATAACGGTGTTACTGAGCACGACAGTGGAGTCACGCAATGTTGACAAAGGCCTGGCTGTCTGCAGCCGTACCAAGGCCCGGGTCTCCTCTGATGGACTGCAGACTCAGCCACAGTTGAATTTCATAGAATCACAGAATGGTGTGGGTTAGAAGGGACCTTAAAACCATAGAGTTCCAACCCCCCTGCCCTGGGCAGGGACACCTCCCACCAGCCCAGGTTGCTCCAAGCCCCGTCCAGCCTGGCCTTGAACCCCTCCAGGGATGGGGCAGCCACAGCTGCTCTGGGCAACCTGGGCCAGGGGCTCACCGCCCTCACAGCAAAGAATTTCTGCCTCACATCTCATCTCAACCTCCCCTCTTCCGGTGTAAAACTGTTCCCCCTGGTCCCATGGCTCCCCTCCCTGACCCAGAGTCCCTCCCCAGCTTTCCTGGAGCCCCTTGAGGGACTGGCAGGGGCTGGAAGGTCTCCCCGGAGCCTTCTCTTCTCCAGGCTGAACCCCCCCAGCTCTCCCAGCCTGTCCTCACAGCAGAGGGGCTCCAGCCCTCCCAGCACCTCCAGGGCCTCCTCTGGCCCCGCTCCAACCACTCCATGTCCTTCCTCTGCTGTGTTTTCTGCACAGCTCTCCTCCTCTGACAGAGGAAAGAAATGGGAAAAAAAAAAAAAAAATCTCCTGGATTTGGCCACCACCATCAACCCGAGCCCCGTTTCTGTTCCAGCCCTGCCTCGGCGGGGGCCAGGAGGTGATGCTCACCCCGAAGATCCCCCCCAGCTCTGAAATCCAGAAGTTGTATTTTCCAGCACATGTGGGACTGGCGGAATCGACCCCTCAAGGCCCCGTTTCCTCTCTCTGGTGGGCGGTTTTGCTGCGGGGCCCCCGGGGACAGCTGGGCTGTCAGCGCCGCGTCCCGACCCACTCTACTGGAACCCCCAGCCACCGCCGGAACCCGGCCCTCCCCGGGGCTCGCACCCCGCGCCGCATACGAAAATCACCATCCATGGCTACCAGGGACAGAAAAAGAAAAAAAAAAAACCCACCAAAAAGAGACAGGAGCTAAGATCTGGATTTTTTTGTTCTCCCCCTTGTAATCTTTACAAAACTTTCCCTTTTCTTCTGTTTCACTTTAAACAGCCTTTTTACTGTGAAAGTAGCAGGTTGGTGGGTTGACAGGTCTTTCACTGTATGTCCCTCGCTCTGACTTTCCTGCGTAGATGGATGGTAATGTCTGCAAGCTACAATGGTGGGGGTTTTGTTTTGGGTGGTGGGATTATTTTTTTTTGTTTGTTTGCTTTTTTTTTTGTAATTTGGCCAAACACTCTTTCGCCTTCATTGACATCTGGCTATCCAATTTTTAATGAAAATCAAAACAGCACCTGTTTTCCCTTTTTATTTCAGCTTTTTCCTGTATCTCATCCAAAACTGACCCTACCACGGGGCACTGGGCAGGGGGGGCGCACGCTGCTGCCGGCCCCCCAGCCCCTCCACGCCACGCACCCCACGGCCAGTACGCACATCCTCAGCCAGATCCCCAGTTTCCTTTCCTTGAAAAAAAGGGATTAAAATTGAAAAAAAAAAAATTAAAAATCAGTCATTATTTTTACACCATTAGCAATATTGAAGTTAATCAAAACATTGACTTAATTAGACGCCAAGCGGCAGAGTAGGAGGAACCAGGCTGCCTGTTCTTTTAACAATATGGTTCGTATAGGTTATGGCAATGTAAACAGAAAAATGTTTCCTCAGATGAGACTATTTGCTACCAAATATTGATGTGGCTATGGATACGACAGCAGACGGTAATCAATGTAAGACCATTTAGTCTGACTGTGCAATAAAAACGTAATTTTTCTTGCATTTACCTCCACTGTTATAGCAAGCGTTTCTTTGAAATATTTTCTGCGAGATTAAATGTGATCAAAATGAATCTTTTATCCCCTGATTTTTATTTTTATTTTTTTTTTTAAATAAAAACACCTTCTGGCAGATCAGACCCCCCACCCCCCCCAAATTATATGAACAAGTTTAATACAGTCGCCGCCAGCATACTGACATTTCATGCAGGTATTATAAAAATAAACGCTTAAAAGAAAAAGCGAGGCCATTAAACATGATGCCGTATCTCAGGGGTAGCCAACCTTTTAGGATCTGGGGACTATTTGACATGGTTTCAAGGGCTGCATGCACACGCTGTCCTGAATCCAGCCCCCAGGGACCCCCTGGCCAAGCAAACTTTGCAAACAAGCGATCCAGGCGCTGCAAAGGAAATAAGAAGCGAAATTCGTAAAAAAAAAAAAAAAAAAAAAAAAAAAAAAAAAAAAAAAAAAAAGTGTCTAGAAACACTTCACAAAGCCTATAAA
>VYZM01013506.1:2053760-2078760 GCA_013398915.1 Dromas ardeola | reverse complement strand
AAATAAATCATATTTCAAGTTATCACTTCTAGTTCAGGTTTTAATTTGCTGGACTTCATTTGGGAAAAAAACATGTGTTTCCTCCCTCAAACATTTGCAATGCAATAATTAACAGGATGCCAATATTTCAGTCCTAATGACTATCTAATCTTAGTGGTGCGTGTATGGAGCATTTTAATATTTCATAATGTTTTATTTCAATTGCACTAGAGTGAAGCTGCAGTTGAGTCTATCCACAGATTAAATTGTTTTAAATCACTGAAGTAAAAATATTACTTCATTTCTCTGTCTTTTCGTGACAATGCAAAATTAAAAGAGTCACTCATTTTTAAAGATCTGTGGGGAAAAAAAATTGTTCTCTCCGATTCCGCTTCGTAAGGCGGCATCTCGGCGCATCTCCCGTGTTACCACCAGCAGCTCTCGCTGCTGTTAAAGAGGAGAGGGTCCCACGGCAGGGTTTTTAGCAGGTTTTTACCTTGCGAGAACTGGTTCTTCACTTCACCCCACTCCTCCCCCAGCAGAGATGAAGAAAAGGGTGTAAATATCCCAAAGGCAGCGCTGGAGGTGACACCGCACCAAGACCAGAAATGCAATTCTTGCCTTTGCTGGGGCTGGGAACCCCCCGGGAAAGGAAGGGCAGGAGATGTGGGGCAGCCCAGACCTACCTGCCTGGAATCATTTATAAAGGATGCTTCTTTTACATAATATGGAAACCCCTTTTACACCCTCGTTTAGGAGCCCTAACTTCCCTTTTTCCAAATCTCTACCCTGCAAGGACGGAGAACGGAGACCACAGTTTAACGACAAACATGGTTTTAAAAGTTTACATTAAAAGCCCTGCAGGGTTTTTTTAACACACCCACCTCCTTTCCGTAGGTCCAAAATGCGACAGCACCGCACTGAACATTTCCAAACTGCACAACAACAAACCTTTGTACCCATTAATTTCAAGTTCAGAGATAGCTGTTCCGTATGAAAAAACATGTTACTGCATAATAAAGCTTGTTACTAAAAGTATTTAATATTCATAATGTTTTAGTAAGTAGCAAATTCTCATTAAAACAAGTGTGGTGCTTGCACCACTGATTTCTAGGAGTCTTCACTTAGCAAGAACTATGCACAGCAATACTGCGGTAACGTCTTTGTTCGCAGCACGAATACACCCTTGGTAGGGTATTTATTGTGATAAACGCATTGTTTGTGTTCTGGCAGCAATGCCACCCCACATTTCTGTAGTGCACAAAATAACATTATAATGGAAATGCAATCTAATTATTTAAGCACACATACACACACAAACACACACACACACACACCGCCTGGTGCCAGATAACATCAGACTTACCTACAGCGCTGGCGGTGCCGGGGCAAGACACGAGTTTTGCTGCGCAACGGGAGAGGAAACTGGTTTTGAAAAGCAATACTGGCAATATTTCACTAAAATATTTATGAGCTTTATTTATGGCAAAGTCGGAATAATAACTGACGTGAACAGCATACAGGACTGACTACTAAATATAAACCTTCCCCTGTCCTGACACCTTCTGTCCTTGCAGTTTCTTAAGACGACCCAACTGTAACAACGGAGCTGGTGAGGGGTCTGGAGCACAAGTCTGGTGGGGAGCGGCTGAGGGAGCTGGGGGTGTTCAGCCTGGAGAAGAGGAGGCTGAGGGGAGACCTTCTCGCTCTCTGCAGCTCCCTGAAAGGAGGGGGGAGCCAGGGGGGGTCGGGCTCTTCTCCCAAGGAACAGGAGATAGGACAAGAGGAAACGGCCTCAAGTTGTGCCAGGGGAGGTTCAGGAAGGATATAGGAAAACTTTTACACCGAAAGGGTTGTCAAGCATTGGACCAGGCTGCCCAGGGCAGTGGTGGAGTCGCCATCCCTGGAGGGATTTCAAAGCCGGGCAGACGTGGTGCTGAGGGACATGGGGCAGTGGTGGGTTTGTCAGTGTTAGGTCAATGGTTGGACTCGATGATCTGAAACGTCCCTTCCAACCTGGGCAATTCTGTGATTCTATGACAGCATGGCCTAACCACAGTAATGCGTCCATTCCAACATCCCTCCTGAGATGCCTCCAAACACGACTCCCAACAGCAGGAGCTGCTCCCACGGGCTGCCCTCCCCAGGAAACCCAGAGGACAACCGCTCCATGGGCAACACCCGCACCAGTGGGACCACTGCAGACCAGGTTAAATACACCTCAAATCTCCTTCCAAGGGCAAATGATAATAAGGTTTGCAAGACACAGATGCCGATTGCCTAAGGGGGCCAACAACTGCATACGAGACAGAAGGGCACGATCACCCCAACTTTAAAAGCAATACCTCAAATTTTTTAAGCCTCAATGGGCACTTCAGACAACCAAGACTGTCAAAATATACAGTAAACTTTCAGCAGTAAAACTAGTTAAGAACACTTCTACCAGTGAAACCACAGGATTCTGCATTACATGTTGACTGCATAAAATCATTAAGATTAAATTTAATTTATACCAATCAGCCCGAGGTGAAGGTGCATGAAATTAACTTGATGCAGTACATTCTGTATATTACTTCGCAATGCACTTTAAAAGCTGTATTAATATAGTCCTGTACTCGAGAGAAGTGAGCCAACTTCCTAAATTAAGAGTAAAAAATTGTGCTTATTTATATACATACATATATTTGCATGTTGAGCTTCCTCAACCATTCACGTTGCATGAAATAATCCATCAATTGGTACTGATCATAACTGTTTGTTTGTCAAACCCTCCCAAAACAGCAAACAGAATTATCATAAGCAAACCTTACTGATGCCCCAGTACTTTCTATTGAAACCAGTCTCGAAATCCTAATTGATGGTGTAACAGTTCATTGCAAGAGGATAAAGCAGTGAGGAGTTAGTGACCATCTTTGACAGCTCATGGAGCACAGACGAGAGATCCCAGAGGATCTGCAAAGACGGGGGAAAAAGGAGACAGGAAGAAATTATAGACTAGTCAAACTTTGATATTGGGAGAGATAATGGAACAAATTATTAAAATATTTATAAGCATCTCAGGTTCATAAGGTTATAAACCACCAAACAAATCTAATCTTTTTCTTTGACAAGATAATTGGCCTCATGGATAAGGGGGGGGAGCAATAGGGGAAATATATACTGACTTTGGCAAGATTTTTATATACCTTTGCCCACGACATTCTCATAAAAAAAGAGGGAAATACAGTCTACATTAACAGAGCCTAAGGTAGATGCCAAGAAAAGTTTTAAAAAATTTAAGCAGAAGTATTTACTGCATGGTTACAAGGGAAACAGGAACCTCTGCTCAAAACAGTATTTTGCAGTAATACAAGCTGAAAGTCCCAGTCTCTGTGTTTTAACTGCCAGTATATCACACCTGGACGTACTGGCTGCTCCAAACACCGCTCGTAGAACTGTGACGGCATCACACCTCTAGGACCTGCAATGTTTGGTTAAGCCTGAGTTGATTAGAGAGTATACTTATCAATCCAACGCACGCCAAGTTGGGATACAGTCCAAGCAGCTTATGTGAAAGAATCAGAAATCAAAATTACTTTGATGAATTAAGAGAAATAGCCCAAATAGCAAGACAGGGGAGTTACGATCAAGTGCAGAACAAAACCACTAGGAATGGAAAAATGAATTATACACACAGAAAGTAGTTCAGAGAGTCCCTTCCAACCTCAACTGTTCTGTGTTTTTCGTTGTTTTGTAAGATTTGTACTTATTAACAATTAGGATGGACTTGATAAAAATGACGGTATCACAGAATCCTGAGAGATCATGATAAAGAAAAGCAGTATCTGCAGGACTAAATCCTGGCCTCATGGACCAGACAGCAACATACTCTGACTTTAGCAAACCCTATTATTAAATTTTTTTCACAACATTCTCAAAATATAGAAAAATATGATCTATACAAGCACAGTGCAAAACAGAAACCAAAAAGACTAAAGGAATATTCATCATTTGCCACTGCATACTAGGCCACCTCTGACGAGATACTTCCTGAAATGCTGCATTTCACTTCACATCAAAAAATTGAAGATGAATTTCTGAAGCCGTAATTAAAGTGGTATTTCAGAAGAGTTCTGTTCTGGAAGAAATATTAAAGTAAATTATGTACTATAAAGTAAAGAGATGTAGTATAACCATGAAAATCAAGTATCTGAAGGTTGTGACCAATGTGATGAATGGACACCAATCAACATTGTGAAAGGAACATATGTAGCTAAAATGGGATAAAACTAAAAAGGGGAATTCATAGAATCCCAGACTGAATCATAGAATGGTTTGGGTTGGAAGGGATCTTGAAGATCATCCGGTTCCAACCCCCCTGCCCTGGGCAGGGACACCTCCCACCAGCCCAGGTTGCTCCGAGCCCCGTCCAACCTGGCCTTGAACCCCTCCAGGGATGGGGCAGCCGCAGCTGCTCTGGGCAATTCCAGTGTCTCACCGCCCTCACAGTAAAGGATTTCTTCCCGATATCTGATCTGAATCTCCCCTCTTTCAGTTTAAAACTGTTCCTCCCCTCTTATCACTGCACTCCCTGACAAAGAGATTGAGACAAAGTACTTTATAATGGAAGACAACTTTACAACGAGACCCACTCTACACCTGTGCTAGGTTTCATTACAACCTCAAGACTTCTGAAATTATTTGCCAAGACTACTAAAGTTGAAACGACGCCATATGCTGCTTCGTGGGACGCACTCCAGTTGAATGCACTGATGGCAGGAACAACAGGTCATTTGCAATAAAAAGAATATTTTCAAACACCACGTTTTCCGGCCCTGGCAAGAGCAGGTCAGAGTGACGAACACACCACCAGTTTGTTGACACAAGCGCTCTCCCTGTTAACATCGCTTATAACTACAGTTAAACCAAACAAAACAACTAGACAATGCGAAAGAGGTATTCATTTCCACTTCGCCTGAAAGCACACAGTGTGTCCTCACAAAAGTAAGTTTTTTCTCCTGGTAAGAGAGATTCAGTATGAGACAGGACACCTCTCTGGTCCTCTCATCAGTCGGGGAACTAGGCAGGAGTCAGACAAGGGAACACGTTTGGAATATTTGCCAACTGTATCCATTTTGATTCGTTCAAAATTGAACTTTTAGAAATACTGCCCTATAAATATACTCTTGAAACTGCTCAGATGGAAAGAAATCAATGGCAGTGCTTTTCAGTGACAAAGGACTTTGTTCCAAACGAATTCGCAGTAATGAAAAGAAGATCTTAAACCCCAAAATTTTATCATTTTGCACAGCATCATTCCAATAAGTAGGTATAGCGAGGACAAGAAAAAGCCATTTTTAATTAAAACTATATACTTTCCCCCATGTTTTTGGCCCAGGGGTAGGCAAGGTTCAGGCAGGGCCGCGTGTTGGTGATGCAGCGGCTTCTGAAAGCGCGAGCCTTGTCCTCCCCACGTACGGTAAAGTGTCAGCAGGACGGGAGGGTCTTCAATGACATAAATAAGCAATGTACCCCAGAGGTGATAAATAGTCAAGGTCTTTCCCCCCTGAAATGCAGCTCTCTGCTTCGGACATGCAAACTATTGCCAGCCCTGATAATGGCAGGGACGAAACTCTGGGCTCTGGCTGCCTACGGTAAAGTCACATACTCACAGCATACGAGGCATGCGAGGCAGCGCGAAAACCTTCCTGTTTTAATGCCTGAAAGTTCAATACTGACCACATTGATATATCCAGATGAACAAACTGGATAATAGTTTCACACACACTACACTTGTATGACCCCGATCCGACGTGAAGTTAAATTGAAGGCTGCCAGGACGTTGCCAGGATTACGTTGTGCTTTCATGGAAGTGACGCAAGAACGTACCACGGCCCGCTCACAGTTCAGGTTATAAACAGATATTCTGACTTAACGCATTGACTGTTAATAATACAAATACAAAAAGCCATTTGTGTGCATCACCCGTAGATTTTAGGTACTTACAGAAATTAAGAGGTTATTTTTTTTCTTATTTGCTGAGATACGGTGGAGTCTTAATGGGTGTACACCGCCTTTCTACAGCAAGCAGCCCTTTTCCTTAGGTATCAAAGGGATTTTGTGTATACACACATATATACACACACATACATATACACACACAGTGCACACAAGTGTGAAAATGTTTTTCTACTGGCACATGAATGCTACTTTTTTTGCTACAGCCGCATGGGAGATGGTTATAGTCAACTTACCTCTGAAAAGCAAAGCTTAAGTGTCACTGCCAAGTACCTCCATAACAAAAACGCGCTTATTCCCGCTGTGCCCGTGCCAGAGGGGCAGCGCGGCCGCGGCGGGATCCCACAGGCTGAGCTCTGGATGCTCCCTCTGCCCCACACCAGCTCTGTTCATTAGTTAAAACATATCTATGCAAATCACAGGGCGGAAGAGCCCCAAAATACAGCTGCAGACAGGGGAGATGCCTCCAGACGCTCTCCTGCCTCTGAACACAGCTGACTTCTTTTTAGACAGCCAGAAAATAAGGGAAAATTGCCATAATGAAGGAATTTTGTTCCTGAGACTCCAAAGTATATTCTTATTTAAAATAATTTACACTTCGAAATAGACACCTGAGAAAAATGAATGCTGGCTTTAATTAGAAACCAGGATAGACGAACATCAGCTTGGCCAGGAGCAGGATAAGCAGCCACATCGATGCCGACATTCCCAGGTAATGGGGTAATTCACAGGAACACATTACACTTCCTGATAGCACTTCATTTAGTAATGGAGATCTACTGGTCCTTGCTTGGATCGTACCTGCTCGGCTCAGACACAGCTCCTCTAGTCTATCAACCATGGTTTAGCGCACACCATGAAATAGTTTTATTGTACATGGTCCATACTTGGATTTTATATTTAATACTGAATAGCCTAGTAAATCCATACTGCAAATGTATGGGGTTTTACTGTGTGTTCAGAGAGGAAGAAGACAAACAATAAACCAAATTAGCCTTTATGGGCCCAACGGTTTGAGTAAAACCCAAAATGGGCAATGTTAAAGGCCAACTGGTGATGCCAGCGGGACGGGAGGATGGTGGGTCCTTCTCATAGAGCTCCTTGCTGGGTGAACCGTCCAGCCCCTTCCCTTGATGGGGCACAAATGCAACTTGTAAATGTCCCCTTGGAGATGTCCCCTGGCAGTTGGAGGGATCTCCACCCTGGCCAGGCTCCTTTGTCTGGGCTGGCAGCACTGGCACCCGGCACCGTGGCTCTGAAGGAGGCCGGGTAGAAGCACTCCATGGCCATCCCAATGGCCGTACGGCACGTGTATAGAACAAACCATAGGTAATTAAGGGCCATATGGATACACTATGGCAACAAAGATGCACAGAAACAGAACATTAAATGGACAAGACGCAAACTATAGTAATGCATAATTACATCAACTCCTTGAATAAAAGGTTCTGGGTTTTTTTTCATTTCACATTGCATTTCTTCCTGCTAAAAGGATGGACTTCTAACAAAACTGAGGGCTGATTCCCTGCCCACTGCCCTCGTCAGCTAAAGGGATTACGAGCACTAGCAAAGCCCCAGTAGACCACCCAGAGACTCCCAGACCATGTTTGTGCTGGCCTGAAAAACCAGGCGGGATCTGTGCCCTGTGAAATTAAACACACGCTCAGGAACAACGTACAGTTGCTTTAGTCCTTCCTCGTTAGAGATTTCTCACACTTCTACCAACTCACACAACTGGTAGTTGAAGCTGCAATAAAAGATCTACTCCGTTTACCGTTAAAACGCTCATGAAACTCTCTTTAACACGCGTAACGTTCTAACGAGTTTAAAACCCACTCTGTCGATGGTTGGGCTCCATGATCTGAAAGGTCCCTTCCAACCTCGACAATTCCACCATGTGATGTTTCCCAAGAAGCCCAAGCCACAGCTCAGCACTAGATGCCAGGAACGGGTGTTTCTTCTGCTCTTCCCGAAGAGCTGGAGGAAAGCGCTTCTCCTGGCAATAATCCTCGGTTTAGCTGGGTAAGCTTTTAAGACGGCTGCAACTGTTTTCCAAACAGAGAAACGCTATCACTTGGATATCAATTGACATTTTGATTTTGCGGTTAAAAAGAATGTTTTCGTATTTCCTCCTTTCTAGCTGGCTATTCAAGATACCTGCGCAGGCATGAAACACCGAAGTTGGGTTAATGATCAATTTTGCCCCAGCGGGTACATTTCTGTGAGTCAGTAAGGGGGGGAGGTATTATTTTAATGGCTGGATTTGTTTGAGTTTTTTGAGTTTTGCAAGAGTTATCCTTTTTAATGTTGTTTATTTTGCTGCAGGTGTAGAGGCTTCAACATCTTAACAAATCAAAAATGGTAACAAACGCCTGAAAACACACACAGACACGATGCCATGTGCTAGTGAGAGAGAGAGAGAGATATACGCACACACATACATATATATATATATATGCAGCATTTCTGCAGCATTTTTGGCTGCCGCCGTGCGGAGGCGAAGCCCCAGCGTCCCTGGGGGGGCGGCGAAGGCTCTGTCACTCCCACCAAACCTCCTGCCAGAAAACCCACTTAGTGGCAGCTCGAAAGGTCACCTCAGCAACACAACTTCCATCTCCACCGAAAGCCACCCCGTAAGGCTTTACAAATATTTGGAGTCTGATTCTCCAAATACGATTTGTCAAAACAACACAGTATAACAGCATCGCGCCCAAAGAAAGCCCCTCTATAAATAGCCTACCCGGGAAAAAAATGTTTACTTTATTTGCTGCATGTGAGAGAGAGGTAAAACCTAAACAAACTTTCAACAGGAGCTGAGTTTACATATTTAAACTTCAACGGTGCCAAAGTTGCAGCCTAACTGGCACCGAAAATCCTAACAAAAAAAGTCATATATTGACAAAACACACAGTCATAATAAAACCACATCCAGTTAATAACTTTGAGAACTAATGTTAACTCCTAGCACAATAGAAAAGTCTCCTTAAACACAATAAAGCAGTGATATAATTTACTCTCAGCTCCTTTTCAAAACATTACTCTCTGCCCACAATCACATTCAGATTACAAAATTCCTTTTGTAGTTTTCTCCTAGCTGTGGGAATAAAATAAACCACTTAGATGACAGTAAAGTGTCTGTAAAATATATAACAGCAATAACTCCTGGTGGAAATGCGGCAGATATTTATACAAGAGGCAAAGCGTGAAGCATTGTAAAAAAGGCAAAGGCCAAGGAAGGGTGTTTATTTGGAGAGGCCTCTTCTGGAGGAGATGCTGGGGAAGGGGAAGGCTGGTGCTGCAACCTCCCACCCCAGCTTTACTGCAGTTCCCAGCACAGGGATGAAGCACTGGGGAAGCCTTCACAGCCCTGGACTGACCACCAGTGCACCAACCGGGTGAAAAGAGAGCGAGCATCCCACCTCCTCACAGCTCCGGAGCCGAGAAATGGAAGAACTCAACAGCAGCTAGAAATAACCTGCCTTAATTAAAGGTAGTTCATATCCTTACTGTATCGCAGTTGTAGAACCTGGACATCTACCAAGTAACAACATAAGGAATGTTCTTTATCAAATATAATATCCATCACGCCTAAGTAACTGATGTGGTCGAACTTCTGACATGGAAGGAAGGATGCTTAGTGGTTTACCCAATGAAGAAGTCTGATTAATTGATTAATTTTTCTACTCATTTGAAAGATCTCTAAAGGAGGCCATGCCAAGCTAGCCATCGTGACGATGACTGCATGGAAAGATAGGCTGAGAACATAAAAAAATGTGAATGATCCCATCTGCACAAGTCCTGGTTGTCCTCAGTCTTCCCAGCAGCCAAAGAAGAACAGAGAAGGCAAAGTCCCCAAAGACTCCACTTTTAAAAGTTATTTCATGGCAGATTTAATCGGGGTCAGGAGCTGGCCAAAGCAGCTTTTGTCCAGATTTCCGTGCCACCTAGTGCCACAGCTTAGCGCACTACATCAAAGCAGAAATACTTCCCATGGACGGAGGCAGACGGCTTATTTTATGTTCAGTGGTCACACCAGTGTCAGAGGGATGGAGCTGGATGGGATGGAGCTGGACCGAAGCCCGAAGCAGCATCTCCCCCAGGCAGATGCTCCCACGCCTGCAGCCCGCCGACGGGACCGGGGCACGTCCAGCCACCTTACTCACCCCTACCACCAGCAACATCTGTCTGCAGCTGGAGACCACAGTCAGACCCTGCTCACAGGCTTCGCCGCAGAGACAGGAATTAGTAGGGTCTTTCTATGACTGGAGAACAAATGCATTAATTTGGGTATATAAAAAGTTACATAAAATTTGAGGTCGGCCAATGTAAATCAAATGCCCTAATGAATGAAGCCCTGGACAACCACATTATTATGTGCGTTATGGGGAATGTACCCTTTCCGCATCAGTCACTGGTTACATCTTTTCAAAATGTTTAAATATGTTCTCATGGAATTTAACCAATTGCGTAATTCCTCGATGAAAGAAATTAAGCTTCTAGATCAAAACCTACACTTTTAAAACTGAAAAGGGAAAACATTGCTGTATCTGCTACTGCAAAGCTCACCTTCCAGCAACATCAACGGCCTTCGCTTTTCTGGAGTTGATCTTGTCGGTTCGGTTTTGAGTGTTGGTTTTTGAGAGCGTTTGCAAACAACATCGAAGTGAAAGCCACAGGTCAATGATGGTAACAGATACAAAAAGCCAGAAGGATCTCTATTGTTCTAATTTTTAAAAAAGTAAAGCTTAAGTCAATTTCCAGGAAAAACCCAAGAACGCTTTCCATGCTCAAAATTATTTGCCAAACTTGACAAGTTTATGAGTACTTCTCGTTGACTTCACATTTCTCAATGAATAAAGTATTTGAGCAAATTGTTTGTCAGAATCTAATTACTTTACTTCTTTGTGTATTTGTATACAAGTCTTTGAATTGAAATGAGAAGTTATTATTAGGTTTACTGTCTAGGACCAGTTGACATTATAAAAAGCTAAAAACCCTCCAAAACAAAGGCACCTATGAGGGCTGAGAGCACATTCAGATTTAGTTCAGCTGAGAACAAACCCTTTTAGTTTCAGAAGAAACAGAAATTAAATGCAGGTCCCTCCTGGAGGGCATTGGGCCGATGGCTTCTTCAACTTCGAGAAAGATTTACAAGAAAGCATATGCGTGTATCAGCATTAACGCACACCATTAATTGAAATGGTTATTTTAATTAAATATACACATATTCATGATGATGCATGATGATCAGAGGACTGGAGCATGTCTCCTATGAAGACAGGCCAAGAGAGCCGGGGGGGTTCAGCCTGGAGAAGAGAAGGCTCCGGGGAGACCTTCCAGCCCCTTCCAGTCCCTCAAGGGGCTCCAGGAAAGCTGGGGAGGGACTCTGGATCAGGGAGGGGAGCCATGGGACGAGGGGGAAGGGGTTTAAACTGAAAGAGGGGAGATTTAGATGAGATATTGGGAAGAAATTCTTGGCTGTGCGGGCGGTGAGCCCCTGGCCCAGGTTGCCCAGAGCAGCTGTGGCTGGCCCATCCCTGGAGGGGTTCAAGGCCAGGTGGGACGGGACTTGGAGCACCCTAGGCTGGTGGGAGGTGTCCCTGCCCAGGGCAGGGGGTGGATGATGATCTTTAAGATCCCTGCCAACTCAAACCGTTCTGTGATTGTGTAACATTCCATATATAATCATTCTGGTAAATACATTTTCAATAGCAGCTATCCAAGAATAGAAGACATATCATATACTTCTTGCAATGGACACACACCCCCTCGTACTGGCGTTCAGCAAACACTGATACATAAAATCAAAACCCCATTTCTTTGGGTAAATCCTATCCACTGTCCTGCTGTAGACCAACCAAATACACAGCAACATAACACTGCCTTCACTAATAGTGTTATTAAGAATGAAAATTTCTAACAAGCCTCAATGGTTAAAACGGTTTGTGAACAGGGACATGGGAAGGACTGCTGTTCCTAAGTTAATATCACAATCCCGCTCGGAACTCCCCTGTTTTTCCCCAACACACTGATAACCACTCCTGGAGGGTGGTGAGGGGCAGGAGGGGCTGGCCAGGGCCCCTCGGTGGGAGCACAGGCAGGATCCGAGGCGCAATTCCAGTTAACGGGAATTGGAGCTGTGGGTACAATCCGAACAGCGCTGGGTACAAAGGGACCCGGAGGAGCCGTAAGCCTGGCAGCCAAATGTAAATACTGGGGGAGTAACTTCAGCCCCTGTAGACTTTACACCTTCAAAATGTTCTACCACAAGTTCTCCATGGCCAAGAAACACCATCAGGCTTTTCAGGCATAATGATACCCTACAACAAAAGCAATGTGTGGCCAAAGAAATGAAGGAAGCTGTTGGTAAGAAACAATACAGCCACAATTCACTAATTAAACCAAAGGATGACGGACGCTTTTAAGTAGAGCAGAATTAGTCACCTCATAAGTCTCAGTATATATGTTTTACAATCTGCAAAAATAATTTTCTTTAACTTTTTCTGCCCGTTATTTTCAAAGTTGTTTTACTGCATATAAAACCATCACGCTTTGGAACCACACATAGGCTTTCTGCATAAAATATCACCTTATCTCTGTATAAGCAAACTATTTTAACTCCCTAGAGCTATTTAGCTAACCACTTGCTGTGACCTCTGAATTCTTATCCTGAATTATATTTTTATGTGCTATATAAAGGTACTGTTATGTTACTGTTTTTATTCCAGGTGCCAAAAAGGACAAGTTTATTGCCAACTGCTCGCTCTGTGTCTTTTTTTTTTTTTTTAAAGACTTAACTGACCCAGCAGTCTAATTTGTTTTTAATTCACACGTGAATGGCTTATGAAGAAAATCACATCTAGTACGAAGAAAAAAATAAACAAATCTGTAATATTTGGAGGAAAAAAAAATCCAACACCCAGAAGCATTGCCCGGCTGGCATGACTGGAAAGCACTGTACCAGCACAGAGAAGTGCTCTTCTCGGCGTTATATTTATTTCGTTAACACGTAGTTTGTATTTACTACCACGACGGCTGTCAGAGATGCCAGTGTCGGGGGTCCCGTGGCTGAAAGCCCTGCCCGTACCCTGAGGAAGGGGAGTCCCGAGCCAGGGTATGTCCATCTCTCCCCACATGCCTCCAGGGGCTGGAGGTCTCTGCAGCGGGGCTCAGGAGAAAGGGGTTCCCACTGCTGGGTCCTCCAGTTCCCCAGCCTAAAACCGGACACAAACCCACAATGATTTAGATTTGGTATCAGGATGAATTTTTTCTCTCTGAGGGCGGTGAGCCCCTGGCCCAGGTTGCCCAGAGCAGCTGTGGCTGCCCCATCCCTGGAGGGGTTCAAGGCCAGGTTGGACGGGGCTTGGAGCAACCTGGGCTGGTGGGAGGTGTCCCTGCCCGGGGCAGGGGGTGGCACTGGGTGGGCTTTAAGGTCCCTTCCAGCTCTAACCATTCTGTGATTCTACGATCTCTGGCACAAGCACCTTTCCAATGGCACTTCCCTGCTTATTAAAACTCTGCAATTAAAGAAACCAGAAGACTTATTTCATCTCCAGCTTCTTCTGAATGCTTAACATAAAACAATCCACTCGAATGCAACTAGGAGTTGCACTGAAACCACGGTAAACCCAAATTCTCCGCCAAACTCACGCAACTACTATCAAACCTTAACCCTGACAACACACAGAAAAAGGAGCTTTTTGTCTAACAACCACAGAGACAGCATAAAAAAGAAAAAAGACGGCTTACCAAGCAGTAGATCTCTGTGCTATGAACATTATAATACTAAAATCTCAGCAATGACAGCATGTATATTTATAAGAAAACATAAATTGGGGCGGCACGGTCCTACAGCCAGCGGGGGTCTGTTGAGACGGCGTTATGGAAGAAAAGCTGCCGCTCTTGGGGAGCCCTTGCAGCCCCGAGGAAGCCAACGCTCTGCGTAATCACCGATGGCTTCACGGCTCCCCATAAGTCAACAGCACGAAGATCATTATCCATGTCATTACCAGCATCAGGGCAAAAAGGAGATATTGTTGGCTGCTGAATTGGGCATAAACCTGAATACTCTTGGAGGACAAATTCCAGCTGCCTTTATGAGCAGGAAATAAATTGTACTCCAAAAGTGAGAAGGAAGGAATACATGAGACTGGCGAGAGCCACACGGGCGCTGTGGGAACAAGCCATCGCCCGTTGGGCTGGGTGAGGACGAAGGGCATGGGGGAGGTGGGGGCTGCGGTACCCTGTGTGCCCGGGGACCGCGGGATGGAGGAAGGTGGTGGTACTCTCACCATTCTGCTCCGGTCCTCGAGGGCACACAGCTGGTTCTACACGGTGCATCCGATATTTCAGCCAGAACAGGAGACACGGCGAGAGCCACTAGCAAAGTCCAATGGCTGTATAAATGCTCCCAATGCAAATACTGCATTTTGGACTCGAAAATTGAAAAGCAAGAGGAAGAACAGATAACCGGAACCTTAATTTGCAGTGAAAGACTGTACTTTTCTCTGATTAAAAGGATAGGTAAGGCAGCTCAGAGCATTATGCACACAGCTACAGGGCCTCTGTTCCAAAACCACGATGTAGTTAAACAAACAGCATTGTGTTGGATAGAAACTATCATGTTTCATTAATGGTTGAGGTAAAAACCTAGCTTTTTGTACAGGCTAAATTAGACATTTATCATGTTATAATACAGGACATCATCTCCTGCTCACACAGCCCACTTCTCCCTGAATAATTTGTACTGCCTAAGGATGAACCTCCACTATTCTTCCCTCTCAACCTGAAAAGAAAAAAAACAGAGAAGGAAAGAAGAGAAGGAAAGAAGAGAAGGAAAGAAGAGAAGGAAAGAAGAGAAGGAAAGAAGAGAAGGAAAGAAGAGAAGGAAAGAAGAGAAGGAAAGAAGAGAAGGAAAGAAGAGAAGGAAAGAAGAGAAGGAAAGAAGAGAAGGAAAGAAGAGAAGGAAAGAAGAGAAGGAAAGAAGAGAAGGAAAGAAGAGAAGGAAAGAAGAGAAGGAAAGAAGAGAAGGAAAGAAGAGAAGGAAAGAAGAGAAGGAAAGAAGAGAAGGAAAGAAGAGAAGGAAAGAAGAGAAGGAAAGAAGAGAAGGAAAGAAGAGAAGGAAAGAAGAGAAGGAAAGAAGAGAAGGAAAGAAGAGAAGGAAAGAAGAGAAGGAAAGAAGAGAAGGAAAGAAGAGAAGGAAAGAAGAGAAGGAAAGAAGAGAAGGAAAGAAGAGAAGGAAAGAAGAGAAGGAAAGAAGAGAAGGAAAGAAGAGAAGGAAAGAAGAGAAGGAAAGAAGAGAAGGAAAGAAGAGAAGGAAAGAAGAGAAGGAAAGAAGAGAAGGAAAGAAGAGAAGGAAAGAAGAGAAGGAAAGAAGAGAAGGAAAGAAGAGAAGGAAAGAAGAGAAGGAAAGAAGAGAAGGAAAGAAGAGAAGGAAAGAAGAGAAGGAAAGAAGAGAAGGAAAAAAGAGAAGGAAAGAAGAGAAGGAAAAAAGAGAAGGAAAAAAGAGAAGGAAAAAAGAGAAGGAAAAAAGAGAAGGAAAAAAGAGAAGGAAAAAAGAGAAGGAAAAAAGAGAAGGAAAAAAGAGAAGGAAAAAAGAGAAGGAAAAAAGAGAAGAAATGAAAAAAGAAAAGAAAAAAAGGCTTGTTCCTAATAAATTTAGAACTGAACTTTACCTTTTATGATATTGTCTCTGTGCTTTTGGCGGATAGAGGTGGTTCCTATAGTGAATTGCATGCTGCAGCACTACCTTTCCTGCATAGCCTATATTCTCTCCATGAAGTCCTACAGCTGCGATACGGCCCACACCAGAGCTCCTCCTTACACAAACAAAATACATCCTTTCCGGTATCTTCCTGATGTTTGCATTGTTTTACAGATCGTAGTCTGGAAGCCAGTAGAGATGTCTTCTAGATGTCCACAGTAAGAAGTAAGTTTTGTGAAATCACAACCTGAAATTTCAAATAACCCTACCACTGTTGTAACAGAATAGTTTTAGATAGCGCCCCATCTCAGGTATTTTCCTTCTTATTAATGGTAAAAATGGAAGAGACTTCATTTTCTAAAGAAAAACTCATCCAGAAAGGTAGTCAAGAAAAAGATCTGCTTTTTTTGAGCATTTTCATCTGTCTTGTGCAACATTAAGTCTTTTATGCTGTTAAATGATTTAATTCATTCCAACACAGAGGATGAAGACGATCATAAGCAGAAGACCTGTACAAGCACACAGAACGCCACAACAGACCTCGATTAACCCTACGCTGAGTAGGGAACTATTATTTCCCTCACAGGCAATACTAACTTTTGGGGGGTTTTACGTGAAAACTGCTATTTACACAGGCAATGAGATGATCCTTCAGATGGTTAAAGGCTCTGAAAGCAGTGAAGTTCTTCACAAGCCAGGACCTATAAAACTTTTGAAAGACAAATCACCGAAAGAGATGGGCAAAGCAAGAAGGGATAACTGCTCCACATCGGTAGCAATATCCATGGAAGAATTACTCATTTATCAACAACATACTTTTGTCTTTAAAACGCTTCAAATTAAATGCTTCTTAAAGGATTCATGAGTTGAAAAAGGAACAGAATGACGTACGGAGATGGCTTCCCGACGTACCTCTGGGAGTATCAGGAAAGCAGAGAACCACCAAGGACGGACAGGTGGGGAGAGGCTTTGAAAAAGGAGGGATTGTTATTTGCTCGTGGCAAGAAAGAACCTTTATTCTTACAAATGACTGATTATTTAATTAATTGTGATTTAAGGGAATTAAAATGCTAGGGAAAAAGCTGGCAAGGGCTTCAATGATTAAAGAGAAGCCCCAGTCACAGCCACTCCAGACAAGGAACATCTTCCATAAAAATTTCTACAAAGCAAGAGAAACCAAACTGTTATTTCCAAATTGTGTGGTTTTTCACTATGGCATTCCAAAACTGCTTTCAAAACCAGAACTAGTGTGGGTCTTGAATTCTCCTCTTCCAGAAGCTTGTGGGTCAGGAGCATTACAAAAATAGAAAGAGAAGCCAAGAGTTACTGCAGTTCAGTAAGTCATGTAAAGTTAAACAAGATTAAGATTCCGCCAAATAGTTAGGGATCAATTTTCAAAACGGGCTTGAGCAGAGATGCTGAAAAAGCCCTCATGGCCTCTACCTGCCGCTGCACAAGAAAAAAAGCAGTTTCTGTGGCTGAGATTTGACACAGGTCAGAAAAAAGGCCCAAAGACTCGTGTCCGTAAGTTGTATCATTTTCCACTTCAGACTACCCAAGTACTCAGCAGTGAGCTAAAAAGGGCAAGAAGATGATGAAGAGCGTGGCTTGGCAGCGAGGGGGGAAGAAAATAAGCATTTTTCTTTCTCAGTGGCCGGGTGCGGAGCTGCGGCTGGAGAAGGCAGCTGGAAACCCCTCAAACCAGGGAGGGGGAGCAGAGATGCGGCACAAGGGGAACGAAGGTATCGCTTGGGAGACCAGGCTGGAGCGGACCGGGGCACCCAAAAGGTAACTTCTCGTCATTTATTGCTGCTGCCCATCAGTGTCGATCTGAGGATGGGTAAGAGGAGAACTATGCTAGTTAGTGGGCAAGAGATCAGTACTTGGGATGCTCGCAGAAGGTAAGAGAATCACAGTGAGCCAGATCACCAGCTCTGGTAGACTTTGGTTTTCAACAGGGTACTGAGGACATTATCTGCTAGCTTTTCACACCTATAATGAGAATTTAAATAAAAGTGGAACTACATATCACAACCCATTAATGAAGGAATACAATAAGAACAGATCTTGAGTGAAGGCTATGTTACCATTGCAGAAAATGTGCTTCCCACAAAAGTTCTACTCTCAACATTTCTGAATAATTAATTGGGAAATAAAAGCAGTGTCAAGGTTAGCAAGGCTCTTTCAACGCTCTGAACAATTCGCGATATTCAACAACTTCTAGCATAACAGCGCACTTGGAGTTGTCTATCACATCGCACTCAGATGACCTAAGGAAACGCAGAAATACACGGAACGGTAAAACATAACCACCTACAAGAAACTAAAAATCAAACATACTCATAGATGAAAACTAAATTTAATGTGTGCTCCTGAGGGACGGGAAACTAGAGAGAGGGGAAGGGCTATATCGCATTGGATTGGTGGAACGAGATGCAAAACGCATATGAAAGGCTTCCATTTGAGCTGTTAAAACCGCAGGCTTTGGAAACGCGGGGCTCTGCAGCGCACAACGCTGAGGTCTGGTGTCAATTTAAATGCACTGAACACCAGGAGAATGCCCCCAACTAAGGCTTCAAACTTGTACAGCACATTTCCACTCAACCCAACTAGATTGCCTGTCACATCTGACATGGCTTGTCAAAAGTTATCCTTCACTGCTCATGGGCAACATGGAGGGTCAAAAGACCAAATACAATGGTCCAACCCATCCCATTTTTTTTCCTTCAGAGCAGCAGATATTGAACTCGGGGATGACAAGACAGAGCAGGTTGAAGCGGCTGCCAGAGAAAGAGAAGCTGTCCAGAGCCGCTGATCTGAAGGAGAAAAACCAGCCGGTCTGTGCATGTCACGGCCGGGGCTCGGGCGCTGACAGTCTCATACAAAAGGGAGTGAAAAGCCGAGAAACTTGAAGTGGCCTTTGCAAACCATTTCAGCCGTTAAAAAGGAAAGATGCGGTCACCCGGTAATGCGAAACGCGCCACATAAGTGATTGAAGGGGAAAAGGAAGTCCTCCGTTCCGTTAATCTGCATCCCTATGAACCAGAGCTGATTTTTCAGTCTCTGAAAAAAAAAAAAAAAAAAAATTTGAATTTTAAGAGTAGCTTTCTCACTCATAGCTTTATTTTTAGAAATAAAACCCTGAAATGAACATTTGAGAAAAGCAACACCTTTCTAAAACAGCTCAAAATCTTTATCAATGTTTTCAGTCGAGCGGCTTGCTCGTTTCTGACAGCAGAAGACATTAAATGATAATTTATGGAAAAGTGACTTATTAATAGCTGCAAACACAGAAGTTGCTGTAAGCCTGTTACAGTTAGTAGCCTTATGCCTATTTGAATGGACAACTGCAGAGATTTTCCACAACGTCACCAGAAAAGTTGCAGTCACGAGCGGCACTGCAGCAAGTCTCGGGGCACCCGTTTCCTTCGGGTGCCCAACACCCTTCTTCTCTCTCCACTGTCACCACAAGCCTATTTCTAGTTGCCTTTGTCCCTACAAGAACCCCGACTTGTTTCTTTCTGCATAATAACTTGAGTTTCACATACCTTTTCTCCTGAGCGAGTGAATTTACAATTAAAAAAACCCATTTGTGTCCCTCCATCCCTGCAATGGTGACCATGAACCTCGCAGAGCTCCTCAACCTTGGGTATGCGTGTGGGCAACCCGCAGTGAACGACTGCCCTGAGAAGCAGCCACATCCAGGCACAGGTTAATAGTGGGGTTATTTCCAACCTCCATCCTTTTTTTATGTCGCCATCTTTGTGATTTAATTACCTCAAAAGCAACATCAACTTCAATTAATGAGGGAATCCACAGTTACCACCAGCGAGCAGATGCAGAAAGCCCACGTTTGCCGTTGGTGGCAGCGGTGGCACAGCTGGCTGTAGACAACAGAGTGACATTTTTAATACGTGGGTGGCTAAAAAACTAGTATGTGAATATGAAAGCTTGCATTTTACATCCTTTTGTAATTTAACATTTTTCATTCTTTCTGGACTGTGTTCAGTTTTGTTGGACAACACTTTCCTCTAATCTACCATGTGTCTCACTGAATTTTAGCACCTTATATGTATTCAAATACCCTCTATTTTCTTTCACAGATTTTTTCTTTTTTTTTTTTGGTAGTGGTTGCTGTCTTATGCAAGGCGTTTCAGATCACTCAAAAGCATATATATGTTACTATAGCTATGTATTCCACCTTGTTTGCATAAATGATCCTCATGAATGGAAAAAGCTAATATTTTAGACATTTTTAAGACCTCAATCTTCACTTAAGAAGGCAAAAAATAAATACATTAATTTCCTAGGCTCAGTTCCCGTATTTGCCTTTTCAAACTGTTTCTCCCCCCGTACCTCTCCCTGGTCTGTGGGAGGAGGATGTGGAGATGCCCGGCTTCTGGTGGGTCGTGGGTGCCATGAGCCATGGACGTGCCCTCCCCATCAGCTTCGTTTCCCTTCAACATCCCGACGCTCTCGTCGTATTCATGAGCTGCAATTTAATTCAAGTGCACTCAAGTTCCAGCAAACACAAAGCGGCCGAGAGCGCGGCGGTGTGCGCGAGGCTCCATCTGAGGAGGGGAGATGGGTAAATATCACGGCGGCGGCTGGCGTGAGAGGATAACCTGCCCACACATACGCCAGCCCAATTAGCCGAGGCAAAAAGAGCTTTAATTCCCCAAAGAGTCAAAGAAAACCTCAGTGATGCTCCCCATCATCCAGCCTGAGATGGAGCTACCGTGTGGTCCAGCACGGTCTACGCAGCAATACTGAGCGCTGAAGCTACACCCCCCCAAAAAAAAAAGGAAACTTGGAAGAGAAGACACAGAAGATGGAAGTTTATTGCAAAAGATTCAAAGTGGTTCTCTAGAGCACTGGAAAACACGGAAGCAAAATGTCTTCTCTGAGGGCAAAGGAAGAAGCACCTTTACCTGGTGTTACCTGGGCATGACTGAAAACCCACCACCAGGGACGTCATGTAATGGCCTCTTCAAAACGGCAACACGTCTTTTAACATCAAACGTCTAAAAGAAGTAAATCTAGAGAAAAGAGGAATTTCAAGTTTGAAAATAGTTACTGAAAACATTTTCAACTCATCTGATTAACAGACTTTTCCCAGAAGTACTTTATTATCAAATACAGCCCAACCAGTGAAAGTCTGCAAGAAACTCCAGGCATTTCAAGTACGCAAACAGATGTGTCTAACGACTGACTCCATCCTTAATTCACTTGGTTTACCAAATCACTCTGATAATGCTCATTTTCACAACGTTCTGGAAATAAAGAACACAAGGAAACCCAAAGAGGAATGACATGGATGAATGTACACTATCAAATAAGGAAAACCATGAGTAGTCAAGAAATTAAGAGCTAAGGAAAACTGAACGCGGAATTGGAGAGAAAACTGTACTCAATAAAATTACTTCTTTGAATAGAAATAAAATTATAACTGGGTGCATACGCTGTAACACTTAGGGTTTTGAAGAAAACACTGTAGTCCAAAGGCTTTCAAAACCAAAATTATCCTGTTCAAGAGCAAGAGAACATGCGCTGTTACGGCGTGCGCCGTAAAAAGGCTCGGCGATGTCTCACCCAACAAAGGTTGCCGAAAATACGCAGTGCTTTAACCCCGCGGCGAGTGCCCGTCCCCTCCCACGGCCCCATGCCCAAGCCCAGCACTTCTGTGAGCGCGCGTTTCCGCACGTGGCTCCAGGCGAAGCACCAGTAAATTCAACAGCCTCTTTAACATCCCAGAACGAATTACTGACAAGTCATTTTTTGCTCCATATTGCAAGGCAACATGGCAACCCTGTTTTTTTTCCTTATTACAAACATGTACCGTACCTCGGCTCGGAGCCGTTTGGACGCTGATACAAGATTCATAATGGCTGTCAGAATCTGCAATTTTTCCTTTTGTTTTATGAGGTCAGGCAATATTACCTGCACTGATGTATTCCATTTCCCCAGCTGAAAACCTTCTCATTTGAGCACGACAGGTTGAGGGAGTCATGATTTTGCAACCTCGCATGTGAAACACAGTGCGAGGGGGCAGGTGGCTAACCCCACATTCTCCTTTTGCTCTTGTCCACTGGCAACAGTAAATTAAACTGTCAAAAACGGAATTGTCCTGTCATCAACAAAGCTATGGCTTCACAAGTATTGCAACATCAGATATATTTCTAATTCTGCATTTCCCTGCACCTGTAATTTCATCAGGAACTCGCACTGGACCATGGTGAGAAGCCGTCCAGGGGACACTGGCACCGCCAGCTCCTTGGGAGCCTTGACATGGCATTTCAAAGACAGAAATTAATGAACAATACCAGCAATTTGTTATATATATATATAAAAAAAAGCGTTTGGCGCGAGGTCCTGACCTTCCGCATTGCTCCACAGCCCGGAGGAGGGCAGGGGCGCTAACGGGCTGCACCAAAGGACCAAAATCTGAATGTATTTAAATGCGTTAATTGCATAGAAAAAGCGGACTTGCACTTCCAAACCTCCTGTCTTCCTGTTGGCCGCTTCGGAGATTAAAAGCGCCTTCCAGAAGTTTTCCCTCCCATCGTATGGGCTTTATTCCGGCACGCGTTGCTTCATGAGTCGGTGGCAGAAACAATAGTTTTTGGAGAGTAAATCCGGGTCACTTCATTGCAAATTTGGAATATTCAAACCGATGTTTTCCTTTGTCATGCAGTTCCCCAGGGGTCATTTTAAAAGAACACAATTAACTACAGTCTTCATTTCAGGATTTAAATGTCGTTCCAGTTTTTCACTCGAAGATTACTTCTACCTTTTTTTAACCTGCTTTCGATGTGTTTGAGTAAGTCACCAACCTCACGTGCTACACACAAGCACAAACTGCCCGGAGAACACGTATGCTTCACAAAACAAATAAAATATTGTCAAGATATTGCTTAAAAGCATACGTAACTAAGCAGAAAGCCAGTGAAAGCATGATACAAACGACAACCATTAAAGTGAAAGGGAGCATCTCTTCTGATATGCTGATAAGCAAGAAAAAGGGGCTTGTTGTTATTAATTCAATGTAGCAATCAAATATTGTTTTAGATTACCTCTATAAAAATTCCGAGCTTATCAATCATTAAACCGTGGACAGAAAGTTAAATTGAGATGAGAAATCATTTCACGCAGCTTAATGCAGTCAAAGTGACTCAATATTCCTTTATTAATTCTCATTTAATATCACTTTAAATTGCCGCCATTATTATCCTACGGCATACGAAGGGCTCTGTGTAATTAGTCTGTATTAAGCCCTTTTTTATTTATAAGGAGCCAAATAAACAAACCCGCTTTAATTACCTGGGTGCCACAATATTGATCTGAGCATCCAATTTGAATAGGCCGTGGCTTCCCGTCGCGGCGGGGCTGGGCGTTTAAGGGCGGTGGGGTGAGGATGAGCGCCGTGCCGGCCCCCGCCGCCAATTACCGGCGGAGCCAGAAGTCAAGGAAGGCAGGGGAATCTTCTCCCTCCCAACCCTCGTTCTCTCCCACTTCAGTACACGGTGTTAACGACATACAAATTTTGAGGTCATTAAGTATAAACAGGAATTGAAAGGGAGACAGGCGCTCTTCCAGGAGATGCCGATGTCAGCATTTCAAGTACTCTCCTAATCCCACAATGCAAGTTTCAGCATTATTGTCTCAATTTAACTTGCATTAGTACCTAGCACCTTGATTACACTGTTGGGGTGGTAATCTTCGCCTGCATATGCCATCATTACTTATGTCAAGCCTCTCGAGTTGTTATGAATACTATGTTGTTTTACGAGAGAGAGGAAATTAGTGCCAGTCCCCCAGAGTTTTGGGTGCTTAACACTGAAGCACTACACAGCCCTCTCAAATCCCACAACAAATCCTTGTTTAGTGCCACATGGAGATAAGGACTTTGCAGCAACATCCCAGCATAAATAACCCGCATCCCTCTTTATTCGTGAAATGTCAAAAAAAAAAAAATCTCCCTTCTGTAATTCTTTTTTTTTTTTTTTTTTTTCCTGCCCAAAGATGGCTCAAAGTGCGTTTAATCGCTAAAGAGCACGGGATGTCCCATGTCCGCGCGATGCTCCGCCGCGACACCGAGCCCAGCCAACCCCACCTATTTTAGGATTATCTTAAAAATGCAGTTTTAGCTACGTTTTTTAATAAAAATGAACTTATCAAAGGCGGAGGAAAGGCGCTGTAGTAAGATGAGTCTTCCCTCAGGAGTGCAATAAAGAGAGGAATTGTTGCCTCGCACGTATCGCCCTCTCAATGTTTTTTTAAACATGATCCACTATGTTGTTGAAAAGAATTATTTTACAGTATTGTAGGGATTTTTGCATTGTCTGTTTATTCTGTTTACACAGCAAATGAAACCTCCGATATGAATAGGTGAACTCCCCGGGGAGAAAAAGAAATTCAGAAATGATGTACAGATGGGGACAGAGGCCCACGGAAACCGAATATAAATTAACGTGCCCTCAACAGTCACATCTGGAGCAGAACAGGCCAAATAAATAATTTTGACATTAAAAAAATGAAAGATCAAGCCCTATAAAGAGTAGGATAAGTTTCCTTTAATGATATTACTTCACGTTATAATTGAAGCGACATCTGAAAGAAAGGTAATTTGATATATTTAGACCAAGTCTGGCTTAAAAATCCTTCTCGGGTTTCTCTTTGGAAGCTATTAAAATCCTGCATTTGCAAGGACAGCACAGAGAAAAGATGCCGTCCACTGATTGCAAAAGTTTCCTTAAAATAAAATATCTGCCTCCTGAGGTTAGTTTAACATCTTCCTGCATAAAATACGGTCTCTATGGGCTTGCTTTTTCAAATATGAACTTGTACCAAAATGTTTTTCTAGCTTTAAAATATACATATTTAATTTTGTTAAAAATTAATAGATCTCTTAAAAGGCCAAGTGTTTAATCATGTTATCCCTATAACAGCAGAGAAGCCATGGCAGATATCCAGCCATTAAATAAATTAAAAAAAAAAAAAAATCAAAAATCACAATTCCATTCATTTCCCTTCTTCTGCCTCATTTACCAACTTTACCTCCGCAATTTCACGTGGGCAAAAAAAGGGGAAATTAAACCTCCTGCAGCGTTTCCAGCTGTCCGTGTTGGTGGGACTGGGCAGGGATGCTGGGGTAATGGTGGGGATGCTGGGGTTGCCCCAGGGATGCTGGGGGTCCCTCCAGAGATGCTGGGGTACCCATATGGATGCTGGGGGCCGGGAGGGGGACTTGGCTCCCCACAGCTGAGCTCCCCGGCCGCTGGGCTCCCCCCCCCGGCATTAGGCAGAGCCAGGGAGCGGCCG
>VYZM01013506.1:2035968-2050968 GCA_013398915.1 Dromas ardeola | reverse complement strand
ATTAATTGTTAGTCCAAGGGGATTTTTGTTGGTCACGGACCAATGAACTACACGGAATTTCCACGGCTGTAATATACGGCTGTGACAATACTGAATTCTGCTCTTATTGCAGCGGCCACTCAAATAGCAAGTGCCGCGGTATCACAGATTTGTGTTGCAGTGAAGTGTCAGGAAACCTTGGACTCGAACAAGACTCCTTTCAAGAGCATACACAATGGCGGGGTATGTTCTTCGTGTGGCCCCCAGAGATTTCTTTCACTTATTTTAGACTAGGTTAATCCAAGTTGCAGGAAAAAAAAAAATATAAAAAAAAAAAATTAAAGAAAACTCCCTTTCCCCCTTAAAAAGATGAGGAGTACTGCATTGACTTGATAGGTCACCAGCCACCAGAAAATCAAATTATAACTGTGTAATTTAGGGAAAATGGAGGGAGGCAAGGATGATTTTTGTTTTTTTCCCCTGGATTAGCAAATGGAATCAACAGCCCAGGTGGTTAAATACAAGAGAGGAGAGGGATGCAGAGCATAAAGGTTTGCCTTTGGGGTGGGGGGGAGGCGGGCAGGTATTAAACATCTCCACTGCGCCACAGCAACTGAAAACTAAGGCTGTAGAGAATAAGCACCCCTAAACATAGCTCAGTGCAGAAGAAAAGTGCTTCATGGACAACTCTAGATCAACCTGTGCAACATCTGAAGAACATCACCTTGGATAAATTACAGTGTTTTCTCAGAATCCCTATAAGCAGTAAACTGGGCCTTCAGAATACAAAGCACTACCAGTACTGGACCGCGTTTTAATGGAAAAAAAACCAACACAAGAAAGCCACTGACTTACAGAAAATTAAGAGTGGTCTCAATTCCCATGAGAAATATCTGGTTATATTTACTTTGACTAACAGGAACGCGGCACCAGTGCTCGGAACTGGAAAAGGGAGGCTTTCCCACAGCTCGGACCCACCACAAGACAACGGTCTGCTGGCCTCTGCCGAGGCGGGGGAACGCTGAGGGGAACTCCCAGGGGAAAGGGAAACCCAAGGGAATTTCACGGCCAGGGCAAAATGAAGGAAAACCTATTTCTCATCAATGTCCTTTTGCGGAAAAGAGCTCCCTTAAGTAAAGGTGGAGACTTATTGTTTGGGGGTGAGGAGTTTGCAGAGGGGTTCTGAGAAAATGAGAGGTGTCTCTGAAGGACCCTCTGGTTGACAACCTCAGCCAGGTGACCAAATGCCACCTGAAAGTCACCAAAGACCAGTTTGCATCACACAGAGCTACTGGGGCGCATGCAGTGGATGCCATTGAAAAGTCACGTTGAACACATGAAAGGACGAGCCCAGGATCGGTGGGGTCTTGACGATTCAGTTTTCTGCCAGTATGCTTTATGCTTTTACGGAATATAATAAAATCTGTCAATTAGGTATGTAGATGAGCCAGTGTTGGATGTGGTAATAAATGAGGACCATGCGACAGAATGGGGTGCTCAATCCAGCACAGGGGTAGACCAGGTCCCGTAAGGACTCTTGAGCCTCCGGTGATAAAAGGAGAATCTTTCTTACTTTAGACACAAATATCACAGGTTTCCCCTTGGATTAAGTATTACAGCAGAAGTGGAGCAGATCAAGTTCCAGCATAGGAAACAAACCCCTTCAAGCCCGGAACAAGGTAAAAATCAACTGAAAGATACAAAGGTGTAAATAATTTACTTCTAAATAAGGTATCACTACACTGGACCAAAGAAGGGTTCACAGAAGCTAGGCTGGTATCTATACACACAACCGTGGTGTTAGCATTACCGTTGTATCTTAAAATTACTTGTATTTTAATTCTTCCGGCAAAGCTGTGGCAGTGTCTCTGGCAGTGGCCACCAGAGGAGGAAGGCCACCAGCACCCCGGTGGTGTCCCAGCCCTCGCTGCCCCGCTGGGACGCTGCCCGCTGTCACCCTGACCGAGGCGGCGGCAGGAAAACCGGCCAGGTTTGTGCAAAGCAATGCAGATGTTTACCTAATTTAGCTCATTTCATTTCTAAATACATCACCTAATTACAGTAATGGATGGCTTTCAGACTGGTTCAACGAGCAGAAAAGGAGGCTCAGCAAACACCGAACCACAACCCCTGAAGACTGGAACAAGCTCGACCTACGGGCGCCCTTTGCATCTTCAGCCTGGAGACGGGAGGAGGCTTCCAGCCCGGGGCAGACATAAAGTTTCCCTACAGTAACAGATGAGCTGTTTATCATTCTTTGCAGAATATTTCTTAGCGGCTCCCCAAACACCATGACGCGACCAATATTAGATTCTCACATATATGGAGAGACTTTCCCACCACTGCCCATCACAACAGAAACTGCTCTCAGCCTTACTTGCTAGTTATTTCCAATATTTCCCCCAATTAAATCCTTAATTTTGCATTCAGATTTTTAATTAAACCTTTTCTTAATTGAGGGTTAGCAGAATTCCATTGCAACATCTTAAAACTCTGGGCCAACTCAAGACTTCACACGTGTGGAACCCCCCTCTGGTGGTAAATAGAAAATATTATTGGGCTGGATGGTCAACTGCACCCAAGCCAAAGCCACAGCTAAGCCTCTTGAAGCTTTAAATGTCAAAATCTTACTGTGACAACACAGAAGTCACGTGGCTTTTAATACTGATGATAAAGAAAGGCACCACATTTATTTATAATAGGCTCAGTAATTCTACGTGGAACACATTTTCTATGCGCTTCACTTCATGATAGCATTACATACTACTGGTATTTGTGCAGAGTAACTCCAGAAAGTAAACTAGTTACAGAGCGATGTCCGTGGTAATCTACCATAAAATATGCATTTCTAATTTTAAGTAGAACTCTACATGAACCTAAACACCAGACACTTTAAGATACATTATCCACACTCTGAGATACATTTCATAATTTGTATGTGTTAAGTAACCGCTAGCACTATAATCTAATAAAACAAATTCTCCTACGCCGTCTTCCTTGATTCCCCCCCCCAATACTTCTTAAAACTTTTTAGCTTCCTTGCAGCAAGCTTAATAGCTAGGAAATTAAATGCAAAATATAATCCTGGCCTAGTCATAAAGCCGTATTTTTGCTTCAAATAAGTGTCATCCCAACGATAAAAACCAAATCAGATCAGATCCAACTAACCTGTAGAAGATGCTAATCCTACCAATTGAGTAAACACAGAAACTACAGGATTACAGAAAAATAAGGCTCTGGAAAAAGTTACTTTGGAAAATCTTCTACCAAAGCAGTCATCCCAATGCAGAATGAAATGCGCGGGCATCTTTCCCAACAGGCTTCTGCAGCTTTTCCCCAGAGCCCTCCCCTGCAGAGACTTTCCAACCTGTTTGGCCAATTCGCTCCACAACATCAGCAGAGGTTTTGCGATTCCCGGTCAGGAACTCTCCTGCTCCAATTTAAATCTTTCTGTTCTCTTTCGCACAGGCACCTCAACACATGATTTTTTATTTTTTTTTTTCCCCTTCATACACGACATTTTCTAGACCCCATCATGCCTTTCACAGAAACCATGACTCATCTAATTTTGGCTGGACTCAGCTGCGCGTATGTCTCCGTCCATGTCCCAGGACAGCGCACCTTATTCTCAGAACAGCAGGACTTCACCCACTCCCACCTTTGGCTTTTCGCACACCCACATGGCAACTCGCATCCACCATCCGCACGTCCCGTCCTGCTGAAAGGCTCCCTGCGAGTCGTCTGCCTTCTATTTGGCCATTGATTAGTCTTGATAAAGACCTGAATATTTGACAATTTTTGGCTGTATCACCTTTATTTGAGCCTGTTTTGTCAATGTGTGAGAATTATCGTATACACTGACTCTACCTTGTAGCAAACCTCCATTCCCTCAACCTGGATGCCACCTGCGAATTTAGGAACTATGCTAGCTCAAGCCATTTCTCTAGACAGCAACAAGAACGTCATCTGAGGATGCTGAAAGTCTTCCTAAAAAGCAAAACATCTTCCCCTTCTCACTTAAGTAAAAAGCCCGATATGCAAAAAGTAAATTGATAAAACCATAATTTGCCAGATCCCCAATGGTTGCTGCACCCTTCCCTGTCACCATCCAAGCGCTTGCAGTAAAAAATTCAGAATAAAACCAAGGAAAACCAAGTCTTGTCATTTCCCAGATTCATTTTATGCTTTGCCCGAGGCCCCTCTACCATTGGTAGATGCTACGTGCTTCTCCCCGTTTGATCCGAGGGCTCGCCCAGCCCCTGTGAGTTCTCACCAGCGTCTGCTGGTGTGACGACAAGTGCTTTAGCCAGTCCCTTAAGTATCCTCAGATTAAAATCATCAGCCCTTTTAAACCAGGCAGGACTCTAACAGTAGATCTCCTAGGTTGAGATCTTACCCATTTTCTGCTGGTATTAATTGTGCTAACCATCTGCTCACTTTTGATTTTTTTTAATTGAAAACAAATGCAAAAAGTCATTGAACACTTCAGTCTCATTTGCTAATAGCTCCCTGCTTCCCTCAAGTAGCAGACCAAACACTTTACTTGGTCTTCCTCTTATTACTAATGTACTTACCAATCGATTTCTCTATGTCTCTTGCTAGTTCCATCCTATTTTGTGCCTTCCTTCCTCATTTTGTCCTTCTGCACTGCTGCTATCCCTTTTGTACTCTTTCTTTTGAAGCGAGCTGCCCTTGTTCCCTTTTCTTTCTTGCGTTTAAGGTCCTTGAATGTCCAGTCTGTGATGTCGCCATGTAGGTGTCACCCATCTTCTTCCTCTTCCCTACGCTGAAACTTCCCTCCCCTTTGACTAGGGACAGATCTTTGCAGTTCTATCTTAAACTTCTCTCCTGTAAGAACTCAGCTGCCAGATCATGAAACCCTGTTTTCTTGAAGGGCACTGTTTTCATTTTGCAGGTTTTCCTCTTTCTTCTTGGGGGTTGTGGTTCAGCACCTCCACAGTCACTCATGCTTACGCTATCTCACAGTTTTGCATCATGACTCAACACCACCGTATCAAAATAAACATCTTCCCCCCTTTTCCCTATGTCCAAAAATGTCAGCTCATTGCAGCAGTTTTGCTGCCTTTGTCCCCAAAGGGGTGCCTGAGGAGTTATGTCCTTATGTCCCAGACATCGGATGTCCATGAACAGCATGTTCTAGACTCTGCTTTGTCCCGCTGGTGGGAACACTTTATCTTAGTGGGACTTGTTACCCTAATTTGAAGTCTTACGAATTTTTAAAGTGCAGAAAAGCACATTTATGACAAACTGTTATTTGGTAGTTAACAGGAGGAGAATCAAAAGTGCCAGCAAGTAAATTCTCTGATATTTCACTTGAGGCAATAAGAACATGTATTAAAAATTAAAAATGTTTATTAAATCTTGGCAGCTCCTGGTAGAACCAAACCTGTCCACCTTCGTCAGGTGGGACGTCCAGTTTTCCAAGTGACTATTTGGACTCCTAAGGAGGGTCTATTTTTTATCAGATTTCCTTGACCAATATTCCCCTGCTTCAGTGCAAGATAATACTGTACCTCTTAGACCATTATAAGGAAATCAGAACTTCCTTATAACCCATTTGTGCTGAACAACTGGACTACCTTCTATATATTATCTGTCTTTGGTAAGACTAGCCCACCAGTCAGTCTTTGCTTTACCTACAATAGTGGCTTTATTCACGTGGTGTGGTAGAAGAGATTAACCTTAGCTACTGGAAATACCAGATTTAGTAGTCAATAGGAACAACATTATGGTATTCCTTATATTTGAAGCTCTGACATACCTCCTATAATCAAACAACTCTCGTTCACTGCTCTGACATTTAAAGGTGCAACCTTCCTTCTGCCTTGCTCAATTTTAGATGGAAAAACCATATCCCTAACACCGCAAATCCTCTCTTACCCAAAAAAATGTAGGAAGAAGTGTCTGTTTCTTTAAATTCCCATGTTCAACGTAGGTAGAATTGTAAATCACATCGTTGCCCTGTGAATAGTCTGGGCATATAGTAACCCCTCTCTTACGTTAGTGGGATTAGGGCAAAAAGAAGTCAAAATAAAATGGTGTAATGAATCTTGAAAATTGCCACGTGAAGATAAACTCATTTCGTGCCCAGAAATCAGGAAATACCAATCCTTAACCCACATTAAAATGAGTTTACTTTGGGAAAAGTTGCTTAAATGTGAATTTCTTCACAATGATTGTACATTCAAAAAACTACTGTTCTATAAAATCATAAAACTAGATCCATGAAGCCATGTGTGAGAACAGCAATGGTATATAAATGGTATATAAATACAACCCACCCCTCAGGGGGATGATAAGAACATGAAGAGTCTCCACAGACAGCATTTGGGAGACCACCTTAAGCCTGAGGGATGGGGGACAATTAAGGTATTTCTGATATATTTTGAACTCAGTCTTTGCTTCACCTGGTAAGTTTTCTGTGCCCATTCATGGCTCCTGGGTAGGGAAGACATCACTCGGAAATGCTGAAGGCAGAGCTCCCTGGCTGTAAAGTACATGATATCTCCTCTTGAACAAATCCTCTTCACAAAAACACAAGGATCTGCAGTTTTTAGGCCTTTTTGTATCCTCACCACCACCATTTTCACCCTCCAAGACGACCCTGATTTGAGGATATACAAATACTTCAAGCAGAGCCTCTACATTTGGTCAAACTGTACTGATATATCTGAATCCGTATGATAAACCTGACCTACGGGTTAATCTATTTTACAAAACCTAAAAAGAGATCAATTTTCTTCTTAAAACAGATAGCCCCAGTAAAATTTAACGCTGTATTTCCAACTCTTACGGCAGTTAAAGTTTTTAGGATTGGATTATTCAACGTAATTCAGCGACACTGAACCCATTAACTGTCCTGAGGTTCAAGACCCGTATTTTGGTACATTTCCTACGGCGACAGGAAACGTTGGACCTTTTTCATTTGTAAAATACATTTTCTTACTTGACGCTGGAATATGCATGCTACTGACAAAGCGAACACACCTGGAAAACGCAGCAATTACACTAAAAGGTGCTCACGTAGCTTAAGTCTGTAAAACTCCCCTCCTGGCCCCCCAAACCGGACAGAGCTATCTGACAGCCAGCAGGAAGCAGATATCCCTCATACTGTGAAAAAAATATACATACATAGGCACACGTTCAAGAAAGGAACTGTGGGATTTAAATCTCGGACTGTCTCAAAATACAGAAAACCAAAGCAACCTGGACATTTGATTTAATATACAGCCTCCATCTAACATACCAAGGAAGAGATGCTCAGTCTGTTGGATTTATTACAGCTTTACAAAGTGGGGTTTTTTGACAGTAATTTTTTCTGCGAATAAGAACGCTGGTGTTTGGAGCAGGCTGTGAAGCAGAGGCTCAGGGTCCTTGGCCTCTCTGTTTACAGTTATGCTGCCACTTCTCATGTTGCCTCTGCAAGTCATATGGGAATAGTCAAAAATGCACCAACACACATTTTTGTCTCCTCAGAACAGTGTTTTTCACACTATTATAGTTAGGAGTACGCCAGAGTTTACACTTCAGATTTTATTTTTCAGAGGTGCATAATTATATAAATTTACTTCCGACTCAGCTGCCTATACACAACTGTACAGAGAACTTAAACATATTTGGTTCGTTGCTTTTTAAGTCAGCTATTCCGCTCTATTTGTGATTTGGGGTTACAGCAGCACAGGATACAGAGCTTTCCAGTTCTGCATCTGTGCACGGCCGTCACAAAATTGGAAAGAAACCCCTGTTTCCCATTCTTGAAAGCTGGGTTTCCTGCTGGAGCTGAACACTCCGCATTCCTCCCCCTAACAAATATCAGAAAAAAAAAAAAAATTGTTTACACTCTTTCTTTGTTGCCGTCGGATTCCAATGTCACATTATCTTCCAATGTTTATCCATCTGAGGAACATGGGAAGCTTGAAATGATTTTTTTGTGTGCCTGTCCAACAATGCTAATTTGACATTTCTGTTATTCCTGACCAGCCCAAGCGATGACGGGACACAGAGCAGAATTTACACCAAGCTGCTTGCAAGGAAAGCAGCGGTTCTTGTGGTAGTAGCAATTATGATTTGTCCCAGCAACCACCCCCTCTGAGCAACTGGAACTGCCATTTCAGATGCTGCCACCAGTTGTACCCCATACCTTGGCTTTCTTTTAAAAAAGAGATACCCAAAACTTATTCTCAGATAAACCCTGAACTTGGAAACCCCTTCCCTTCACCTCCACTCCATCGGTTCTTGCACTACAGGGATCAAAGTTAAGCACGCACTTCTAGGAAGAAATGCTTTCTGACCATTTGAAGGGGCATTTCTGCTTGTGGAGGAGTTTAGGAGCCTCTGCATCTTCTCATTATTACTAGAACACCCATTTTAACTAAAATATACATCAAAGTAATTACAGAAAGACATTAATATTGCTGGATTTTATATCAAACAAATATTGTCCATAGATTCAAATAATCTCTGCTACTAAAAGAGTTCTGGCCGCTGAGATTTTAGGGTTATTAGTGCTCAACAGATGGGGCTTAAAGATCCAAGGGGCAAGACAGTGTTTTTGTCTTGGGAAAGTCAAGCTTTGACTCAACACCTTGCTCAGAGAGGACTCGACAGCCCAACGCTACAGGGACTCAGCTGCATCTTCAAGATTGTGGCCATTTACATAGAAAACAAATGTTTCTTTGGTATCAGATACTTCTGGATTTCAGTTATTTACATGAAAACATCTAATTTGTTGGCGGAGTTAGATCTCTGCCCAGTCTCATGCTATGCTGATGTCTCATGTGGCAGAAGTAAGAAGAAACTCAACAGCAAACTGCAGACCACGCGACAAGAGTTTGCGCAAATGAAGTTACCATTAACTGTACAATTGTGGAATTATCCGGAAGTAAATACAGACTTTAGACATATAGATAGGGTTAAATCATCAGATATTTCACAGAAAATTGTAGCTTCAAGAATCCATGTAAAAATCTAACCATTGGCCATTTGGTACCAAGTGAGTGCTATGGAAATCTACTGAGGTCTACGCTACAGTTGCACATTCTGAAGGGTAGAAGGTTCCTTGATGGTTCCTCACCCAAGGACAGCAGAAATCCATGTTGAATACTTAGTCAACAAGCCTCATACCGGAGGATAATGGCTCTAGTTCTTTTTAGTCAATAAAAAGGAAAAAAAATACCCAAGCGTGTCTGACAAAGAGGGACTGGAAGTATTGGAGGATTTTGAAATGTTAAGACAGAAAGCTTCTTATTTCATTCAATTTGAGAGGTGAAGAGGGAACTGTGCCACAGTTTGGAGGCAAGAATAAAAATTCCATGAAACAGTCTCATGAGACAACTGATAGCACTCATCCATAGTTGGTGACACTCTGACTCTTTCATGAAAAAGGCAATTTTGCTTCCCAGAAAAAATATTCTGGCACTGGGGATTCAAGAGGACAAGGCTCTCACAGCGATTTCTGACTTTCTAACCCATATTAATATCTACAGTTATCAAATCCAGAACTTCAAACTGTGACTTTGTTACAAAGAGGATTCTCAAAAAATACAAAAAGCTCTCTCTTCTGTCATATATTTACAGCTGAAGAAATCCCATCCGTTTAGCCAATTCTTTCCCAATAAAGTTTCCTATTCTAATGCAGCTTAACAGAAAAGTCTTATCAGGAGTGGAGTTGTATTATACATTCAAACCTATGCTAGCAGTTGAAGATACTCTGAAAATCATTTAAAATAACATTTTAATCACAAAATAATCACTTAAAACTAAAATCTTGATACAGTAGACTGGGACAAAAGGTTTAGAGCAATTTTTTAGTCTCTAACAGAGTATCTGAATTCTTCCTTTATGGTGTATTTTTGTTCATTTCATTAGGTATTTTCTTTGATATGTATAAAATTGACCTTGTGCATGGGACCTGAAATACCCCAAATCCCATCTGCCCTTTTTAAAAAGCAAGCCTGAGTTGTACTGTAATTAGATAAAACCATCTCCCTAATGAATGAATGTGAACAGAAGATAGGGGAGATGCTCTGGAAAGGAAGGGTTGGTTTCTAAGAACACCCACCATACAACGCAAAAATGTTCCTCGGACAAGTTGCCTGAAAAGAAAATTTCTCTCTTCCAGAGAAAGGGCAAAGATCATCCAAGCCTTGAAAAACAGCATTTTTTTTAAGATGTAAGACTTTTCAGTTTTGTTTTTCCGCTATTGGAAAGAGATGGAAACAATTACAGAAAGTAGGTGATGAACATTTCTAGAAAGAATGGAACACGACTGGCAAATGCAAACATTTAGTGGGGATTGAATTAATTTTTCATTGTAGCCTTTCGCACTTCTGAGGAAATTAATTCTGGGAACTACAAGATGAGAAGCCACTGGCTTGTCTCCAGTACCTCCTCACAGTCATCTGTTTGAAAAATCAGCTTCAAAATTGCATATTTATTTTGGATGAATTACCTGTTTCTGGTGTTTTGAACAGCAAAGACAGACAGCTAAAATATTTACCTTAAAGACTAGACACCAGTAGAAGAACTGCTAATTGTTTGCATGCAAAATGATTTTTCCTCAAAAGAATAAACAGCAATAAAAAAAAAAGGCGACTGAGGTTTTGGAAATCATTCAAACTTTTGTCTGAAGAAATGGCTATACTTCCGAAACAAACTACTACCCGCTCATTGCCAATGAATTACTCTGAATTAGGTATTACAGAAAGTATTTGACTTTACAAACTAAGTTAGGAGCGAGCATATGGTTCGGGTCACTTGTACTAAGTGACTGGTTTTGTGAGATGCACACAAATGTTTTTCTTAACTGTAACTGATCTCTAAACAGGAATATGGGCTGATGATTTTAAACAAATACTCATGCAGAACCCACAAAATAAGTGGTTTTAGTACACAAAACCCCCCCATACAACACCCAACTCAACAGTCGCTTGTGTCAAGTCTGCTCACTCCAGAAACTGTCGCTGGTGTAAGAGAGAGTTGGTGCCTTGGACAAAATAAAATTTCATTCCTATCTCTCCATCCTTAATCAAACTTTATGACACATGAACGGCTAACAACTGCATCTTATTTATACCATTAGATGTACTCACTACTGTGCTGCAATGTGAATTAAGTTGTTTAAATTTCAGGACTCGGCCTGACATTTCCTCCTCACTCGCAGACCATCAAACCTCCGCTGCTCACATATAATAAGTTGTATTTGTTCTGAACGTCGTGTTTGGCGTGATGCTGTGGTTCAAGAAGTTGTAATCTGTACAGAAACATTTTGCCTGCCTGGCAACAGGAACGATTTCTATTTGCATGGTAATGAGACATTTTATTTGACAAGGTGTTGAAGGAAAAGCTGCAATAATTTTAACAGTTGGGTGTTACACTTTAAAACCCATTCAATGAATCTGGGAAAAAACAGTGCTTCGATACCAAACTTTATGCAAGTGGAGCACGGAGCGGGAAAAGGGACCGAATCCTACTGAAAAAAAAAAAAAATAATCAGAGCACCCACCCGTATTAGTTGAAATATTAAACTACACGGTACAAAGGCAAATATTGCATTGCTTTACTGTCTCCCGTGCAGTAAGGAAGGCCCCGGAGACAGACAGACAGGCTGGCAGCAGCGCAGAGACGGACGCGGGGAGATTTCCATCTCACTTAACCCCTAATCAAAATGAACTTGGACTCCACCTCTGCTCCAACCAAAAGCCCCCATCTTAACTTTAAATAATCTAATTAACCTCAGGTTTGCCATCTTCTCCCTTTTTTATACTACAAAAACCAAACTTTGCTTTTACTTTAGAAAACCGGGACTCATATTGGGTCATCTGTACGGCTGAAAACGTGATAGTATCTTTGACCTCGGACGTGTAGCTTGAATAATGATGTAGGCATTTGACTAGATGATAAACAGAGATCTTATTTCCTCTGCGAGGAAGTACTGAGAAGTTTAACCAAGGCCAGTGCAGCAGAGGTGCTCCGACGGGTTAGAAAAATAAAAGTCACATGGATTCACCTAAACCCAGTGAATCGGGGCAGCACGCTGACATCATGGAAAAGGGATCCGAAACATTTTCCTAGATTCAAATTTTAAAAAATATATAATTATTAGGTGACTAGTTAACCTGTCAGTGTTGTTAAACATCCCCCAAATTAATGGTACCATTGGTTTCCCAGGCCTTCGAACCTCAAGCCGGGTGATGCTCCACCACAGCAGCCTGTTGTGGGGCTGGCACGGCCCCCCTCGACCCTGGGAACCCCAGGACCGGGGTGGGGGGCACAAAGAAAACTGAACCCCTTGTTAGTGGAAAGCATCAGAATGTCACTATTTGAATCCCTGCTCCAGAAAAGCTGAGTTGGGTAACAATAATCCGCATTTCAGAGAGCGCCTGCCCATTTCACCCCTCACCAAGCCTGCAGCAGTTCTCTACGCCGTCAAACGGGTATTTTGGCCTGTTGTTTATTTTCCAACTGCTGGCAGTCTCCTACGGAAAAACTCGATCAAACAGCAGTATAGATAACAAAATATAACAATATTTAGCTCAAGGTAAACATGGAATAACCAGTACTACTGCATGTAGTAGTGCGGTGGCCTGGCCAGCCCAGCCCCGGGAAGACACACGTGTTTAGAAACTTCAGTTAAGTTCCGCAAACAGCGATATGCCGCTATTTCATTATTTCTTTTTAAGACAGCTAAGCTCATCTAAATTATTCACAGCATAATTCAGAAAGAGGTTACTAACAGTTACCAAGAGGCTACTTCTACCAGCTCCATCTGGAAACTAAGCATTTCAGTATTTTTCTTGCAAAACTAGTATTTCACTCGGCAGCCGGGAAGTTACTAAAAGCTGCTGCTGTCTACAGTGATTGCATTTGCTTTCCTTGTCAGAGCAGATGCGGAGCTACTGCCAGAACACCCAGACTTCTTATAACCCACAGCTTACCTGATGCAAGAGAAGCTAAACTCAGCATTGCCAACCCTCGCCCCATGTCGCAACGTGAATCAAAAAAGCAGCGAGCATCGCTTTAGCTTTCGCCATCTCTACACAGCCGAGAGGCGCTTTGCTTTTTCTAAGGAAATTTCAGATTTTGGCTGCATGTGCTTGGGTAGACCCTACAAGTGTTTTCCAGCTTTGTAGATTCAAACCCCAAACCACCTTTGCCGGGATGAGAATTACAGGTCCACTTCAAGCCCAATGAGACCAAAGAGATGTAGTACCTGCCTACAAAACCACGTGGACTTTGCGTTTTGTAGCTTTTCCTTTGCCAATTCCATCTTCAAAGTTAATATTCCGTCTTCAAAGTTAATATTTAGGTGAATTCACCTACAGCAGCTGTGGTTGTGCTTGTTACTCTAAGACACACCAATTTCTTCAACCTAGGCTAAATCATGTTTAACAGTGCAGTTCTGAAATAATGCTTTGATGTAAGAGGCCACCAAACCTGCAGGAGAGTATCAGAGTCTGACCAGGCGCATGTTCCCCTGACCTGGTGTCCCTCCAGACTGCCGTCACTGCCAAATGCTTCAGGAACAGGACAGGGCAAACTCCGTGACAGATGACAATGGTGCAGCCTATCCATAGCCCATCCCAAAGCCTTTTCAATCCACAGCAACAGAGCGGGGGTTTTGTTCTCTATAGCACAGCACTTTGCATCTAACGTAACTGCACGCGTCATTACCTGCACCAACATCTCAACTCTGCCAAAGACGATATAAATTTTGCCATTTAGTGAAAAGGTCCATGAGTTGTCTTACTAAGTCTGCTTTTGCCCTTTCCTCCATCAAGATCATAAAATGGTTTGGGTTGGAAGGGACCTTGAAGATCATCCAGTGCCACCCCCTGCCCTGGGCAGGGACACCTCCCACCAGCCCAGGTTGCTCCAAGCCCCGTCCAACCTGGCCTTGAACCCCTCCAGGGATGGGGCAGCCACAGCTGCTCTGGGCAACCTGGGCCAGGGGCTCACCGCCCTCACAGCAAAGAATTGCTTCCTCACATCTCATCTCAATCTCCCCCCTTCCAGTTTAAAACCCTTCCCCCTTGTCCCATGGCTCCCCTCCCTGCTCCAGAGTCCCTCCCCATCTCTCCTGGAGCCCCTTGAGGGACTGGCAGGGGCTGGAAGGGCTCCCCGGAGCCTTCTCTTCTCCAGGCTGAACCCCCCCAGCTCTCCCAGCCTGTCCTCACAGCAGAGGGGCTCCAGCCCTCCCAGCATCTCCGGGGCCTCCTCTGGCCCTACTCCAACAGCCCCGTGTCCTTCTGCTGTTGGTGCCCCAGCGCTGGAGGCAGCCCTGCAGGGGGGTCTCACAGAGCGGAGCAGAGGGGCAGAATCCCCCCCTGGCCCTGCTGCCCACGCTGCTGGGGATGAGCCCAGGCTGCGGGGGGGTTCTGGGCAGCGAGAGCACATCTTCTATTCTCAGAATGACTAACGGCCCCACCAGCCCATGGCAGGAGGGGGGAGCACTGCGTACCAACGCCCAAGGAGCCTGCAGTAAGAAGCTGATGTGATTAGGGAAATTTAGAACAAAATAAAGGACTACCACGCCCGTATTTTCCTGTATCACCAGCACCGTTATTTTGATTCATATATGTTTCAACTGAAGCAAACACCGAAAGCAATTTGTGTAATAATACGACAGAAAGTTAAACAAGAGTAAGCAAACTGCAGGAAATTCATCACCAGAGAACACAATATCAAACAAGCGTGTCCCAAGGAACAAAAGCAAGAGGTGAAGACAACAATGAAACAGCAAGAACGCATCCAATGTATACAAGAGGGAAAGCAGAGCGAGGGCAAGAAGCCAGACACATTACACATGACATAAGTAAATAAATCAAAGGAAGTGAGATTAAAACCTGAATTAACTGGAGGAGGGGGAGAGCTATAGCACCTGCATAGAGGTGTCCGCCCCACGGAGATTAATATCACACAGTCTATGAAAAGTCTGATTTGTAGTGGCTGAGCAGGGAAAGTAAGAGAGATTCACATTTCAAAATCAGAGCGCTAAAAAAA
>VYZM01013506.1:1978064-2035956 GCA_013398915.1 Dromas ardeola | reverse complement strand
AAAAAAAAAAAAAAAATAAGCAGTGTCACTATTCCCTGGCTTTCAAACTGCCGCGGCCATCTGAAAACACAACAGGGTTGCCCAAAGAAGCTCATGCTAATTAGGATTTATATTGCAATAAAATTATATTTTGCTTTGGTTTTAAACTGTGGTGAACTAAGGCAAATTTAAAACCAAACAGTTTGAAAACGGAGTATTTTTTTTTCCATGTTTTACAAAGTTTTAATTCTTTTCTGTCATGACTAGCCAGAATTTTACTTTTCCATTCTTTTTGTAGACTTAAAAAACCAAACCAGTAAAACTTCAGTTTCACTGTGTTGTTTAGTGGTTTTTTTTTTTTGGTTGGGGTTTTTTTTGTGGGTTGGTTTTTTTTTTTAATTTTTTTTATTCTGTACACAGTAACTTGAAGCTTCAGATAAATATCAACTGTTCTTTGGCTGAGTATTTTGAGATGTACCAATATCACAAAGTCTCCAAATGCAAATCAAGTTCACTCCAAGCATCACGGTCTCATTCCAAACAGGAACAGCACGAGCATGAAAAAAAAGGTATATGAAATAGCATTTTCAAAAATATTTACGGAAAGTTGTGCTATTTTTCTATACAGTAGTTCTGCCACTCGACGCCCTGGTATAAAGGATGCCGAGGGCTGCAGGGGACATCAGTTATTGACAAGAATATGCAGAAAGATGCTATAGGGACTTGCCGCAACTTAATTATTAAATAAATAATAGGTGGGGACAGTCATACTGCTTAATGTTATTTGGAAGTTTTGGTGTTTTTAAGATAAATTCTTTTTAATCTACCAATAGTTGTGACCATATAATTAAAGTGAACAAGGGGATTCTGAAACACGGAAAAACCTCCACATTCCCTGTGCGTTGGAGCAGAGAGAGCTAAGGCACCGTTCAAGTCCAGGCCGGTGCCATTTCTAGGCACTAAATGGAGCAGGCTATTGAGAGGCAAATATTGAAGGATAGTGTAAATAAAAGAGCACCATAAAGCACAGCCACAGCCTGACACTGTCACCTTATAGTCTTAATTCTGGCTATTTGTTAAAGAAGTCAAGTGCAATATGATGGGATCTTAGGTTGGCGAGATCACAGCATCATCAGGGCAACTATTACGTGGGTGGATAAAACTGCTGACTTTTAGTAATTTTGTATGAAACAAATTCCTTGCCACTGAAGTAATAATAAACACAGCCAAGAGAATAATCGTATGGAAAAATATAAAAACTGCCAATCCTCCTTTCCCTCAGGTTTTCCAACCACCTGCTGGCAAACTGCATTATATGGGTTTTTCTTTTTTAAATATAAAAGCCCCATGAGAAAGAAATTAAATAAAATCAAAGTATCCTCAACATTTTCCAGAGCATTTATAGATTATGGGATTTTCACGTTAAAGAGTGGCACGCGTGCTTCTGCGCCCCATTTGCGCCCTCCGTGCGCACCACGCCGCGGAGGAAGGCGAACGCATGAAGCAGCAAATAACACACTGGAAGTTTCAATTTTAGATATGCGAGACCGCAAAATTAATGAGCGTCTTTGGAGTAATAATTTGTAGACTTCACAGAGAACCAGGGCAGATTATAAATGCTGTTGACCTAGAAGAAGTAATAGAGAATTCAGTATTCAGTACTGAAGAACAATTTATAAGTGAATAAAGTCTAGCATGCGATATGACTGCTTTCTGTTGACAGATGGCAGAGAAGTATCTTCTCCATTCTCTCTCATTAAAATAATTATGGCAATGTATGTTAGCCTCTCTTCAAGTCTGGCATTTTCACAGCACATACAGGGGGATCATCATTGTAGGAATAAGGTTAAATAATAATGGAAACACATTTCTGGCATGCAAAGGGCATTTGATATTAAACTTACCTGCTTCCAGAAATAACAGCAGGGAGAAATTTGTTACCTCGGAGTAAATGAAATGATTTAACTTATTTTAACAGGAGGTTAATTAGAGCTCTGCACTAACTTGAGAACCGCGTCCCAAAACCAGGTCAAGCCGCGGTTCGGCTGACGAGCCTTTGCCTTATGTACCTCCTCCAGAACCCGGCTTGTTTCTCGCTTTTACCTTCGCTGCCAATTGCTCACTGTAAAACTGCAAATCAGATGCAGACCAGTGTGAACCTCTTCCACAGCTGTCAAATAATAAAGTCCGCGAAACTACGCAGGGGGAAAAAAAAAAATTTAGGTTACTGGAAGCCATGTAAAAAATATTCCACGTTCAAGTGTATTTCTTGCATGGCCAGTACGTTTGTGTCTCCTGCTCCAGCAAAACACCCAGGGTGGTACACTGGGAGGCATACAGCGTTAGCCTAGTTATTCCCTGCCCTGCTAATTACTCCGATGGGTAGTTAGTGACACAAGTTAATTACCCGCCACGTAACGGGGTTGAGATACTGGAAGTCAACGTCCCCACCGTAACGCGTGACATTAACACCGCATGATGTCATGGCTGAGCAAAAATTCTCCGGTGTCAGCAGTGTAGACTCCAGCCTTTCCCGCTGCTGTTCTCCCCAATATGATTCACTTTCATTATTTATGAGACTTGTCTCACTAACCCTCAGCAACGGTTCCAAATAATGATAGGAATCTGTCAGTGTAGGATTGTATTTCTCAAAACAATAACCACAGTTCCTGGAAATGTCAATATGTCAATTGAGGGTAACACATCTCTCAATAAACCAATATTTTGTAAAAACAAAACAAAATCTAAAAAAAAAAAATAAAAATATCACGCACAGAAAACGGAAATTTGAGCTGCACCGAGCTCTCCTTCTACAATGTTGGGCAGAAAAATTCATCCTTCCTGCCAGATGGTGGAGACAGAAAGGTACGTTTATATTTTCCCCAATTAAAAATTGTGAAGCATTAGATATTGTAGTCCTTAATATTCACGAATTGCCATGAGAAAGGAAACGAAGGTCTTGACAAAAGTCAGAGAGCTCACGCTACAGCAAAAAACCACCTTAGTAATACAAAAAATAGTGCTAAGGATAAATCATCCAGTCCTTAACAGTTCCATCCTCAACCTAACGATTTAGAAATTTAGAGCTACTCAGAGGGGTTTCTACACCACCTCTGAGATCAGCCTTGCACAAATCTGCGCTTTACTCTAAGCCAACAAGAATAAAGGTGATGATCAAATCCCTGCCTTCAGTTCCAGATAACTCTTATTTCCATCCCAGTATCTGTTCGCTCACATTCTTAGAGGCCAAGATCAATCAAAGACATTTTTTTATTTATTCACTACGCAGTTCTAAAAGTATTTATGTAGCTATAGTGTAGCTATGAGAAGTATGTAGAGATACTACATTCACTGACCAAATATTTGTCCACATAAGCAATACTTAAGTATTTAAGTTCTGCAACGCAAACCCTAAAATCTTGGTAAAGCCACTTAATTATTTAGGTTAGAGGTTTTTCTTCTAAAAGCAAAACTTTTCCCACAAAGGCCTTATCCCATCTGAGTTTTTACTACACTGCTTTTCCTTCATGGTCAAAGTCTACAAAAGACCAGTTTGACCATGTTACGAAACGAACCGGATGAAGGGCTTTCTTGGGACACCCCATTATCTTTAACACACAGGTAGGAAAAACCTGAAGGTATTTCAGATGACGCTTAAATTATCAGAAAATTGAGAGGCCATTTGCCATTTCTGAAATTCTAGGACGTTGAGATTTCTAATACCAGAAGTGTAACATATTAAAACAAATATCAAAGGAAAGCAAAAGCAAGTTCTACAAAACTGAAGGTCTACAGAAAAATGTATTGATTTGTTGGCGGAATGTTCCAACTAAAAAGCAAAACTGTTCTAAAACACAATACAAAGAATATTAAAAGCACTAAAATTTCCGTTGCCCATTGCAAGTCTCACATCTGTGTGCTGGGAATAGGGAAAATACAGCATATCTATTTTGAAGAATATAAATTTATCAGAACAGCAATAAATCCCTACCCATGACACAAACTACAAATAACTACACAGACCTCCCTAACAAATCATCCTGAATTTAATCTTTCCAAACCCAAAGACCATCATATGTGGCTAATACAGTACATCTTTTTCCACCACTTCCATGGGACTTTGGTCTGGAGTGATCCATTTATTTCTGACTTTTCCCAGAAAATTCCAAGTTCTAGAGTTTACACAGCAATGATTAGCAAAGCGGTGAGACCTGATTTAAGAGAAAATTAAACAAACATACCAGCTTCACATGACACCATATGCAGCATGCAATGTTACCAAACAGTAGGCAAAAGTGGTAATTAACCAGTTTATATCTTTCAATATGCATAATCTCCAATTATCAAGGAGCGTTATTTAAGTAGGTAAATATAATGGAGTTAGGAATGGGTGATTCCTCAGCAATCGTTACCACACAGTCATGAGAGCCATTGACATGAAGGAGCTCCTTCAAAGGCTGCAAAAAATGAAGGATATAAACATCAGAAGGCCATGCAGCTTGAGAAGTTACGGGCTATAAGCAACCGGTGGCCTATGAGATGATGTGGGACAGAAACTAAGTGGAAAAGCAAAGCCATAGACCAGTACATGGACTGGCTTACCAACAGCCGCACGTGTCAGAGCACCAGAAAGCAACCAGTGCTGTTCTCACCATTAAGAGCAGGAACAAAGCAGATAATTTCTCACTATATCTTCCATTAAGAATGGGAGAATGAGTTTCTCCTCTGTAAGGGACACTGCTCACTCAACTGGTTCGGAGATAATCCCAACTCATCGCTTCTTCCTCATAGTTAGTGCTGGAAAACTAAGGAAAAGAATATTTCCCCAAATATTTGATGAAACTCCAGAAGACATCTATGCTATCAAATTCCTTTATTTAAGTAGCAGCATGGAAATACGAATTGAGAAATGCAATAAACTTTGGGTTTCCTCACTGTATTTTGTGATGTGACCCTCAGTGGTCTCTCCTTCCCTGCGTCCTGCAACCACAGCTTGCAGCTGCCTCTGCCATACGGATCGCACTGCTCATTATTCTCCACTTCTCGTTTTCCCTGTTCTCCTTATTCGTTTCTGTCTCTGCTTGCCCACTCTGTACGCTGCTCTTCTAATATCACAATTTTGGTTATTACTTTCATAACAGTATCTCATGCAGTTGTAGTTACTATGTATCATCTTGCATCCTGATTCTCCTGTTGCTTCCTCTGATTAGAACCAGTTCTCCAGCTTTCCTCTAAAAATAACCTTTTGCCTTTTCCTTAATAATGTGTCATCCTTGACACTGCCGAGTCTGGATGAACAGGATTCCATCACACTTCCACTACTGGAAAAGTTTTATTTGGCCTCCTACTTACGCTGCTAAAATTTTATTTTGTATTTCACTTGTTCATACAACTCAAACAATATTGACAAAACCACATTCTGTCACCCCATTCTAACCACCCTGTCACACCCAAACACATCTCCATTGCTTCTTCCAAACCCCATAAGATCCTCCATCTCACTTACTCAATACAGTTCTCCCATGACCTGTGTTTTTCTCAGTTTCTCCACCTCATCCTTTCCTCATGGCCAACCCAACCCAAGGCCCTCAACGGCCAGCTGCACAATTTCCTTTTCCTGCATTTGCCCGAAAGAGTCGCTCCTGCCATAAGGGCACCCAAAGCACCCAGCCTTTGACATGCCGTGGTGTAAAGCTCACAGATGCCCTCCTTTCAGCCGATGGACCGTACGCCTTTGGTGGGTCCGTGGAAACCATCTTCCCCAGCTGCGTTCCAAGTCCTGCAGGTGACAGCAGATGGACACCAGGGCAGGAAAGGAGCAAGAGGCAGGCAGGCAGGAGTCCTCACTTCGGGCCACAACACTCGGGCTGTTCTCCTTCGCTTTTTACCACCCTCCACGTCAAAAAGGCTGTTTATGTTTGCACAGTCAGCATCGGCAAACCCTCTCGGCTCGTGCCTCTGTGCATGCGTTTGTTCCTATAAATACAATCAGGCACACACACAAAAATATATGTATGTAAAAAACACAAACCACTTAGTATAGGTAGCAGCTCTGACATTTTTCAATCGCACAGTGGGTTAATGATAAACTGTTTAATACGGAATTATAAACTGCTTAATACGGAATTATTACAGATTTTGTACATCTTTCTGGTTCATCAAAATTAAAGTTTCACCAACTGTACTAACCGAACTTTCTCCACCTCAGTTTGTAAAACGGTGACGTTGCGGCGTCAGTGAAGCGCAGTGGACAGGACGTTGAGCAAAATTTGCTGTTTGCTATTAAACACGCAGTTTGCAGCTGCATCGACAGGAGTTCACGAGTGACAGGAGCCGCATGTATCATATGAACAAATGGGAACCCCCCAAACGAGCGGATTAATCTCCCCCTGCGCATACGCTACCTTACACAGCCTCGTAGACACACAGAGCGCGCAGAGTTTAAACACTGGCTGGCACACCTATCAATCCATGGCAAACTTATCATAAAGCAATCATAGCTTAATTAAAGCCAGAGAGAGGTCAATATGTTCATATGCAAGATGATTCAGTATGATGTCACTTGGGTACAATCAATTAAAATGCACAGGATATTTTTTAAATGGGAAAACCTGAGTAGGGAGCCTGTTGTCTACCCAGAGGTTTTGCTATGCTTTAAAAGCTTCATTTAAATATTTTTTTTTCCTTATTTATATGCACAAAAGTAATAGTTATATCAGATATTCATAGCTGATTTAGATGATTGATACCAATTTCTCTTCATAATATGACTAGCAAATAAAAAACACAGCAGTTCTAATATAAAAAAATAACATGTGACAAGGTTTCCTAAAACATTTCTATTTTGGACCTCACAAGCTAAATTGCTTTTGCTGGCCCCTTCCACCTCTCAGCATGGTTGACAGACAAATTGATCGAAACATCGGAAAATAATATGCTTGCAAAATTTCTCTGGGTGAGTTTTCAGTCTTTTGAATTTTTCATACAGGAACAAAATGAAAGATTGCCTCCTTGATTTTTCCTCCATTATGCGTCCCCATCTTATGTACTACAGGAACATACAATACTTCAAATAGCAGCAATACATTGTAAACAAAATGTATAACATTTTTCATAGAACACCCAAGCCGTGCGAAGTTAAAAGACTGGGTAGCAGGCATCTTTGCCCTGCAGATTATGTTGTTCAATTATAATGAATTCATACATTTGAAGTTGCCTTAGGGCCTCTCATTAGACTTAGGGGTGTTTATTACAGGAAATATTGCTTGTATCATTTAAGAAGCAAGAAGGCTAGATGATTTGATTAGAAATGTTGACAGTTGAGGTGTGTAAAAAATATGTCATTCACCCACATTTTCCCCCCACTTTAATATTAGGATCCTTCATTTTTTATGAATTCTTTAACCCCTTCCTCGTTTCCCCGCAGCCCACAGCTGCTGTGGCACCGTCTGCCCCCAGGACCGCCGGTTCTTCACCGGGAATTGCGATTCTGACACCGGCCAAGGCTTTTCACCTGGCAGCCAGGGGCAAATGCAACCACCGGCGGGTTTCCATCGCATCCCTCCATCCCTCCCTCCCTCCGGCGGAGCATGCGCAGGCCGGGACAGTGGTCCAGCCGCTCCCGGCTGCCGATGGGACATCAAGGCAGCAGCTCAGATATTTAAATTTCCACCTCGTGAAATTTAACCCCATTGTATTTTCCTCGACATCGCGTAGGAAAGCCTTAAGAATGTGTTTGTCAGCTTTCGGTCCAAATTAAACAAATCCTGAGAGATTATCTTGAATTAAAGCAGTCAGCAACGCGGATTAAGTTTAAGGGGCTGATCAGAAGGCTATGGGAAAAAAATAAATAAAAATAATAGTTTGCTAATTTCTCATTACATTTGCCACCAAAAAAAAAAATTAAACTTTAATACTCTTGAATGGTAATATACAGCACCCTAAATTCCTATACTACATAAACTGACCTCTAAATATGCTTTAGATAATCTGTAATTCAGAGAAAAACAATTATTTTTTTCCACAAGATCTTTTGACAGCCACCCGTCTGAGTATTAACCTCCCCAAACTTGCTATTAGTAACTAGCAGCGAGCTTTACAGCAGCTTGAATTCCCCGAGTGGTTACTACGGTTTTGTCGGCGTGATTTCAGACCAGGACATCGCTGAAAACAAGGGCGTGCATATAAAATAATGCAGCAAAAAGCATTAAGTAATTATGAGGACCAATAACAGAGGTAAGAAAACTCAGCTTCTGGGTCTCACCTGTTTATTATCTACAGTTTGCTTAGCTCAAATTGGGCTTCCATTTTCCACATTATGTTTAGCCAGAGAAATTTAAGTAAAACACTGCTTTACTTCGAGAAATTTAAATAACTTAGATGTATGTTTGAGGAGCAAACAAGGCTCTTGTAGATCTTCCAGACTTCACATTTGATCACAGCACCATTTAAAAAGGAATAGGAAAAAAAAATTAAAGTTACCAAGAGTAATACATTTGCATTTTTCTATTGGAGAAGTCTTCCCTGTGCCGAGACGGCCTGTGAAGGCAGGTGTGTATTTAAATGGGACGTCCTCGTTAACAGAGAGTTAAAGAAACATCAATGGTGTGGAAAGTAATTAGGCTAAAATATGTGATGTATAATAATAATAATCTTGGACAAATTTCTAACATGACTAGTAACTGCTTTTCTCCTCTGAGGACTTGGTATTTGCCATTTCATCCTCTCTGCAAAATATCACAGAATGTTGGTAGTTCGCAGCCAAATTTTGTTTTCCTACCACAAGTCAAGAGAAATTAGACTTAAAAACTAATTTCATTAGTGCATTTGCATTTTTTCTGTTTTGTTTGTTAGGTGCTAACTATACACACATGTAAATACTTACGTTGAAATAGATACCTATTTTTTTAATAGAAATTTATATTTTTACTGCATTGATAACCCTAGCATCTATCAACCAAATAAAACTTAACCATGTCTCTAAATGCTTGAGACAAAAATTGCAATTTTTGATGCTTATTTTATATTCAGTTGTAGAACAGGGTCAGAAATTTGATTTCAAAGGGCACGTCAGAGGGGTTTAGTGCTCACACCCTCTGCACTAACAGATCCCTCTCTCCTGTAGGTCCTAACGAGCTCCATAGAGCGCATTGTCTCCCTAACGAAGCAGTCCTGACAGAACGGCAACCCACTGAAACACAAGCAGCACCAAATACCCTGTATGAGGCAATCTGGCTTTAAACTATGCTATCGAAAATACCAAAATGTCACTCCTGGCTCAATTCAAAACCTACATTTCATTTTACACTGATTACCCTAAAAATACCGTTAACAACAGCAAACACACTTCATCAAATATTTTTTAACTACTGTGAAACAGCAGCGATATTTTAAGGTCATACAATTCCTCTGCAGCATCAGCAACACACCAGCTTTGCATTTACTGTACCGTATCAATGCGTAGCACTCCAGAAGTTGCTAATCTGCATTTAAAGACCCTTACATCTCTTAAAATACTTAACTAAACACTTTAGGGTGTTTAAACCGCAAGCTGCCTACTATCTTCAAATATCTACAGAACTAACAGTAGCGTTCTTAAGTTAGGAGTGACAAATACTAGAAAACCTCCACAATTTGGCTTCCATATCTCTGAATTGGTATTTCAGTGACAGATGTTTGTTGCGGCAAAAACCTCTGTCAGAACAAAATTAGGTGATCTATCATTTTAAGATATGGTCTTCATATACTGTTTACTCGAAGATATCACTTGCCTCAAGCCAATTTTGACCAAGAACATTTTGTGATATGGAAGTGATTTGTATATCATCATTTTTGTGATAAATGTAGCTCTTGAACACAAAATAACCTACTATTCCACAGTATTACAGTTAAAACTCCTTCACCAGTAAATCTGTACTACTGCTTTTATTACTACAAAGATACTGTATCTAGACTTCAATGTATTTCCCATTTTTATTCACTGAATAGGGTTGCCCGGTTTCTTGACTTTACATCAGGGAGCTTGGCCCTCTCCCCCTGTTTCATACCAGAGATGGTACCAGTTCTGGGGGCACAGGAGGAACCAGCATCCACCGCGACGTGGACCTTTGGATTTATTTTGGCAAAGAGGGCAAGGGCAACACAAAGCAATGCAAGATCTCTTCCAAAAAGGACAGCGCCCAGAGGTAGGGATCGACTGCCCAAGTTGTTCATGCGACATGCCACATCCAAAATTAACGATTCAGTTCCGCTACCACTATTTTAGAAGAACCATCCCTCCTCCGAGAGTCTAAAACCTTCTGATTCACAGACGATTGGAACAAACCAGCAGCCTCCACCTCACCCCCTTCACCCTCCGCAGCAGAGAAAGGGGACATGATGATGTAAGCCAACCACAAAGGGCTGAGAACCACCATAAAACATAAAAGTTGGACAAATCACAGGTGTAGGTGGATGAGACAGAACAAGAGGGACATCCCGAGAGGCTGAGTAAACATAAAAGAGAAGTGTCCATCACTTGACCTGGGCAAAGCCTCTGAAGTTTAACTTAAGATGGTCTAACAAATTCCATCTTAAGATGGAGTTGAGGAGTTTCCACCACCAATGCAGAATCTGACACCTTTTCAGAGACCCCTGGTTAGCAGAAATACCTGCAAACTAGAAAATTAATTGGGCCCATAAATTATTATATAAGCCAGTGAATAACCATAATTTAGTAATGAGCTCTAGTCATTACTACCCTTGGGTTAATCTAAAACAAAGTCCTAATGATAAGGGGCTCCAGTTTTAAACCCTTCCCAAAGTAAGAGCTGACCTAACATTGATGGGACCCAGTGGACAAGCTTGAGAGCAGCACCACTGCGCATGGAGACTGGTCCCCTGACCATCAACTCATGGGATTTGCAGTTGGCCTTGTCAGGGCTCACAGCAGAAGGAAACTCAAGTCAATAGACGACCTGACTCATTGCCTGCTCCACCATGGGAAACAGAGGCTACTGAGGTTTTTGTTCCTTCTAACTTAAAACGCAATTTTCTTCAGGCAAGTGGGGCTGAGGTGTTTCAATGGTGTCAGTCCATTCGCATCCCGAGTAAAAATGGTCTAATTAGCTCCAAAATACAGGCAGAGAAGACCACTGGCATTTGACAGGGGATTCAAGAGAGAAGTGTTTCACATGCGTCAGGAATGCTCCGCAGTGGTGCAGGTGTGGCTGCTCTCCCACCACCCACCATGAAAGGGATCCAGGTATTTTCACACTCGAAGGGACTAACCTGAGCCCAGAGGTAGAAGGGCTCCATCGCTTTCCTCGTGGCTCAAACCCCACCACTCCCCAGCCTGCCTTCCTGCTTTTCCTCCAGGACAGCATTGTCTACAGCATATGGTCCAGTCTCTTAACCTTTCTTTGAGAGCTGTCCCTAAGCCACCAAGAGCACCCTGACTCCACCTGAAGGGACTTGCATCAACTAAGTTGCGGAGAACCACCTCAAGAAATCATTTTCTTCTACAACTGTAGTGAAAAGTCCTTACTAAAGGGGAGGTTTGACCAACACCAGCAGAAATTCCTTAACAGTACATCAGCCACAATGGAGTAAAACCTCAGTCCAGGGGAGTTCGTTGGAGTTTACGCTCTCCTACTCAGCTCCATAAGCCCACAAGCTCGTCTTGGCTACCCACACATCTGGAACGAGCCTCAGCAACCCATCTGCTCTCTGCTTGGTCTAGACTGGGGTGATCCAAGCCCATGATTTGCTAGGCACTATTTCTGGAATAAAAACAGTGTTAAGGGGAAAAATGGTTTTAACCTAGTTACAGTAGTAGAACAGACTGGGAAGCAAAAAAGTTTTATTAGGGGATGATGGGAGGTAAGTCTTATCATTAGGCTCACAGAGTTTGAGAGCAACATCAGAGTTCAGAGCTACAACACTAAGATAAATGAATTGAAAAGAACCGTAAGTACTACGGCCTCTGTTCCTTTCACAGGTCGAGATTTAAAATAGCACACATCAGGCTGCACGGCTAAAGATAGGATGCTGCAGTCTACACAGCTTATTAAAAATGCTATGCTTCAACAGGTGTTAATTTTACCACACATGTACCAACAGTTTTCAACCAAAGTGTCCTTTATACCAGGAACTGTGTGCACAGAACTTACTAGAAGAAAGATTTTTGTGCTATTTAATGACAAGCGTCCAAACCTGCTGCTGAGTAAAGGAAAACTGGATAGTTATTCACATGACATTCTGCTATAACACAGAGATTAGCTCGAGTGTAAGTCCGCGTTATCACCGATTATGTACCTAGAAAGCTTAGTGATAGACCAGGGCTTGACTGAACTAGCTTCTGTACTAATAGATAAGAGCCCACGGCTGAATGATATGAAAAATTAGTATCTGTACCAAACCCAGGTTAGGCTGGTATTGACAAACTGGTGCTATAACAACTGTCTGGAAAAAGGCAGCATGAGTATCCTGTTCACAGAGGAATGAGAAAACTCTTTTGGATGTGTTTCAGAACAAGAGACTGTTGTTACTGAGCTTTACGCTGCAACACCCCTGGAAGAGATTGCTGATTATATGGAAAAAGAAAACCCCAAATCCTGAAGCCACACGCAGAGAACCAGTGAAAACCTGATCCTCCGCTTCAGAGCATCTTCCATGTGATCATCTCCAGCCAACGCTACAGGCTTGGTCTAGAAAAATTCCTCTGCTCTGTAGTAGATGAAAGGCTCCTTATGTTCCCTGCACAACCTGGCTGCTCACCACCATCCTCCTCTCCATATGGGAATGGTCCTGCCTTTAATCGACTGTCCTTATCAAGCGTTTCCTTTGGCAGAACTAAAAGGTAAGTTCTGCCTTCTCTGGTTCCTATCACGTATCGCCTCCTACTCCGTTCCATCAATCACAGGGAAGACGGCCGGAGGGCTGGCTCAGCTGGGAAAGGGGGAAAGGACCTCACCAGGCAAAACGCCCCTTCCCGAGTAGGTGTGACGGGCAGCGGGACATGCAGGGAATGCAGGAGATCTTCCAGAGAGGCACTGCGCATCAACAGCACGGAAAAACCACAGAAAACTCAAGACAAGTCATCAGACTTTGTCTATTTTTAGCATTCATTCCAGCACACTGAAATACAAGACTGTATTCTGCTAAGAGCGGAAGTTAGAGCACCCAGAATGCCTCAAATTAAAAAAAAATATTAATTTTGTAGACTTTGAGGAGGAAATTGGTGTTACAAAAGGGGACTGCGCTTCAATCTTAAAGTCTTCCCCCATGCAGGATTAGCAACAAATATACTGCGTGAGAGAATTCTTTTGATAGTATAATTTCAAGACTGCTGATTTAATATGATCCAATTTTCCTTTCGTTTTCAAAGTTAGAAGAAAAACGTCTACATTACATCCTCTGATCTTTTCACTCGTTCAGATCAATATGTGCAAGTCCTCACAAAAAGGAAATTCTCATTCACAGCTGCTTCGTAACTTAAATGAGAAAAATCACAACTATATATCTAAAATCTGCAATGATGTGCAAAAATGAAAAATTTAGAAACTAAATATCACAATGTGCGTTAAAGGCACAGAAGAAAACCTAAATCTTTCAGAGGAGAGAATGGCTTGAATTTCTACTTCTTGGGGAGTTTTGACCATGATTAGTTGGCATCTGTCACAACTGTCTAAACCAACAATTATTTCCTTTTGCTATTACATCAAAACAACAAGGCACCACGATTTGGCCTACAGCAACATAACCACTGAAAGAAATTTTTGCTAGGGTTCAATTTGCATGATAAACTGTTGTTAACAGATACCATCTGTTTTTAAATTTAGTAAAAGGGCCCATATTATACAGCTCATTACAAATATTACTAACTCTTAGACAATGACTCTTGTAAAGTGTATATTGTACCTAATGAAGTAGAAAGCTTAAACAACAAATCATTTGCAAGTTTTTGTACAGTATTTCTAACAGAGGGAGTTTATAATCATAGAAAAATGTAATCACTTATGTTAAGCAATCCATGGACCTAGTCAATGTAGCACAAACAGCCATTATGCAAAATTATGACATTAACGGGAAAAAGACTATTGCAGACTTTGCACTTTACAGTATATGCCACACAGACTAATAACTTTGAAAGAATTAAACAGATGAGACCCCTCACTTCCGAAATAGTATTTTTCCACCACCTACCAAAAGCATATTCAACCTGGACTGAGATTTGCTGCCCTGAATTAGACCTGACACCAGTAACAAAGGGGATTCTGTAATGGACATCGGCTCTTACAATACAGTGCATTAATGGGCATCATGGTGAACATAATCTGTCAGGAACAGTCACAATAAAGATGTTCTACTGATTAATGTTCCACTAGCCCCGTATTTAATAATTCATATAATTTGTATTAACTTTAAAATTGCCATCACTATGGTGGACAAGGAAAAAAACACAAATAACTCAGATACAATAATTTTACACAGGAAAAAATTATACATTGCAATTAAAACTGTTAGGTTCATACAGGAGTAATTGTTCAAGATTTACAGAGATGAATTATTGTGAAACAAAGCTGTGCTTTTAAACAATATAGTAAGAGAATACTTCTAAGAGGTCATAAATACTTTATAAATTACATTAATATTGGTGTTTGGTATTATCACATTTGTATTCTTATTTAAATATTATTCCCACAACAATATATGCTTCTATAAAACTAACAAACTTTTAAAATAATGACAGTCTCCATTAATTTCTCTACACTTTGAATGGAGAAAGAGAAATAGCAACGTTACAGTCCTAAAAAGGGGTCATTCCGCATTCATTCACCTAATCCTTGTTTTTATACAAAGAATTAAGCACCCCTTCCCGAAGCATTGCACTCTGCGGTTCACGGGTATTGGTCAAGAATATCCTATGCTATCCTATCAGGATGATTAATGAAGGCACCTTTTTCACAGAATGTCAGACTCTGCCTTTTTAACAACTGACCTTTCATAGAATACTACTGAACTCATAATTCCACTTTTGTTCAGTTTCTTATTAGTGGAGTTAAAATTAATACTTATGGGAATGATGGCTAAGGTGATGCACAGTAAATCTTATAGCACATCAACCTTCTGCACCGACTACCAAAGGAATAGTACCTGCATTTGTCTAGTTCAATAGCATAAGTATTCTAGTAAAACTCTGTGTCCTTTTAAAAGACAAATTAGGTCAATATTCAACCCTCTTTCAAGTACAAAGCTGTGCGTATGGAGAAAGACTTTCAAAGTTCAGGTACCCTCGCAAAATAGTTAATGCCTTACTGTACATGGAGGGATTTTTCATCCTGCTGCACTGTTTGAAACTTCCAAGACGACGTGGATGATGCTCAGCATAAAGCGCTCCATAACCCACGGTCATCTGCGGGGAGACATTTCAGCCTTCCATTCAGACAGCTTGGTGCCTACGCCACTCACATCTCCGTATCATAAAAGCCACCTCCTCCAGATGGGGAGTTAACAGCCCTGGCATGTGCCACCACAAGGATTTGAGGAAGCCCCCGATGCTGTGACAATAACCCTATTTTTGAAACCACAACACTGAAAAGTTGTCCGAGGTGAACAAAGGACCCCTATTTCTTTGAGGTGTTTAACATCCAACTCCCCGTTATCAGAATTCTCAGGGAAGGGAACCACAGTACAACATGACATCAACCGCTAGTTTACTACCCCCTTAGAATTCCAAAAAATTGAAGCTAATGAGCAAAATCCCAGATGCCACACGTGAGTATCTACCACCACTGCAGTTATTGGATGATCTGCCACCCCCTGCAGAGGCCACCACAGGTCTCTGCAGAGCCCCTCTTCTCCCAGGAGGGTTACCATCACCCGCCATCCAGCCATCCCGGCTCCTTCACGGAATGGCTGCACAAGCCAGGTGTCCAACTCACAGCGTCAGACCACTAGCAGCTTCTCCACTTCAATACCCCACCACTTATCTCTCCCTGGAAACCAACGCCTCATTTCAGCTCCCCTACGCTCTCCTCCTGGTCTCCTCCTCCATCCCGTGAAGATGAAAGATGACTGATGAAGGCTGACCACGGCCATCTCTAGCTTATTGCTATGGTCACACCTCCGAGGCCCAGGACAGAGCCAGATGAGGATGTCACACTGCTCCCGCCAAGCTGGAAAGCCCACACAGAACAGAACAGGTCCCCTGTTGGGTACCAAAGCAATGCTGACTGGATCAGAATTGTTCTGCCCAAGAAGATGTGATAACTCTGCTTCATTTCTCAGGGCCCGCGTGCCATTTTCGTACCGCGCTCTGCTCCTTGGCACAGCCAGACCCCGTCTGCTTCTACAGCGGCCACAGCCACAAACCCTGCTCCCACCTCCACGCGCCACAGTCCAAATGCGATGAATGAGAGGTAACTGCACGAAGGAATTGAGAAGATGCCTGAACAAAAGTAGCTCAAATAAAATATGCTGGGATGTGTTTAGGAGAAGAACAACATTATAAAAGAGTAAGAAATTAAAACTTCAGGAAGGATATTCATTAACATAACTGGCTATATTTTTGTCTTCAAAACCACTGTCATCAACTCTTTTTCCTCAGTTTTATACATTAACATTCCTAACCCCAGAAGCGATCAGACTACAGAGAGCTTTCTATCCTTGAAGATATTTTAAGATGATAAAGATGTGAAACTTTTTATTGGTACACGAGGATCAAAATCCATGCTCGGGCAGTGTTGTATCTGATGTCAAACACTTAAGACATCACACAACTGGCAGCAATTCTGTTGTAAAACGTGCAGTAATACAAGCAAACGGCAGCTTAATTTTTCTTTGCACGTTCATTCACATTCATGTGGAGTCCATTCACATCCATCAGGAGAGAAGGCATCTGCATTATGGCTAAATATTGTATCTCGCAAACAGAATGGCGTTTGCACTGTTTCAACCCTTGCGAATCAAAGAGGCCGGGAGGATTTCACCCTAAATGAGCTTTTTCAGAACAAGGCTAGAGGACATTGGAAGGGATTTCAACCTCCCCTTAGAGCTCAGTATTTTTCACAAGGTTGTAAGGTAACTGCTCCACAACCTGAGACTCGGGGAGATGTCCGGCAGTTCCTGTAATGCAACCTAATAAACTGACCGTATTCCCCCTCCTGAACAGCCTTCCCGACCCTTCCTCCAGCCATGCATTGCACTAATAAGTACAGCTTGAGAAATAAAAACCACACCCCCAAAAAAATCAAAATACTTTTTTTCTGGAATCAATTTTACTCCTGCGACACAAGAAAAAAGTATTTCCTTGCTCTTTCAGTTCTTAGAAAGAATATCAACACCAGGGGATGGATGGGTGTTTTCCCTGCAGAAAACCAAGAAAGATTTTACAACTTCGTCACTTTTGAATATTCAGGAGTTACCAGAGAAAAGAATTATTTCTGGAACACATACTGCAATATTAGGTCTTTTCATAAATTTTGAAAATACAAGTTTGCGTATTCTCGCTCATTATTTGCCACAAGATAGAAGCAGAAAGCCCAAAGTTATGACTCTTCCATTGATTATGAAAAAGTAGCATCAAATGGTTAAATTGTAGCATTTTCATATGAAACATTTTCCTAAGTTTTTTTTGTTTTGTAATTCAACATACACTTGTACACTGAAAACATACACACAAGTTGCATGTAATCTTGTAGAAAAACATCTGAATTTGATGAGATGGCATGGCCATACAAGTAACACAGATGCTTCTTTCACCTGCTAGCCTACAACAATTGTGAACTGTGAATTCTTCCAGCTAATTCTGCTACGGAAGTCATAAACCAAGAATCGTACTTTGTTGTACATGCATTTGAGAACAAGAGAAAAAGCAGTAGGAAATCTGAGTTGCGCAGACCTACAAAAGAGGAGTGAAAATCTTCTTTCTCCAATTCTGAGGACAAGGAATCGGGGTCTGAGCCACCCTAATGTGCAATATTAGGAGTTCACACACCATGAGAACTTACTGTTAGATACAGTTGGGTATCTCTCCTTCAAATATAACCACCAGTCCCACATAAAACCCATCAACCTGGAACTCCACGCTGTACCTCTGATGTTACCTCTGTGTACCAGAAAGAAATGGTTAAGGTAGAGGAACTAGAAAGGGTGCTTCAATAAAGAGATCGCTCAGGACTTTGTCAGCCCTACACTGAAGGGAAAACACTGGGAATGCATAAGCACAGCACAGACTCCCTCAAGTATGAAGGATGAGACAATAACTACAAAGACACAGAATTTTTATGGAGCAATTTACAATGAAAGTGCAACACGAAGTGCAGTTCCATGTGTATCCCAGACCCAGGAATGGAGAGACCACGTACAAGAGAAAAAAGAGCCACCAACAAGCAACTGAACCCCAGGCAGTGGCCATCACAACGGCTGAACAGCAGCAGGCAAATCCTGAAGCACTACATAAAACTGTCGCTGTGCCAACAAACCCAACAAGTACAGGCTGAACACGGCACAGAGCCCTCGATGCGCATCTCCAACGCTGGTGCTAAGCTCCTGGCCTGCTGCTGTACCAGCTTCCCAACGGTGGGGTGAGAAGAAAGGGGGTTTCAATCAGCATTGCCAAGGAAAGACAACTGTCTTCTTTCCAGCATCTACTTAGATGGACAAATATAAATGTATAACATTTATCAACAAGGGATAACCTTTCAATTTTAAAAGGACTCTGCAAGAGCCTTCGAAAGACTGCTGCTCGGTTCAGCTTAGCTCCAGGCCCCCGTCTCCAGCTCTTCCCCGTGCAAGCAGGGAGGTCACCCAGCAGAACACAGTGAGCGCTACTGGAGGGATCCGCTGCAACGCGTTTCCTTGGGGCGGATACAAAATATTTTGCAATCCCAACTGACCAACACAGCTCCCCCTTCATACAGAACCAAACGTCGTTACTGCAGAGGTCCACTGAAACAACTTCTTCATTCTGTTCAAGTGGTGATACCCTCTGTAGGCTGAAACCTAATTCTGGCATTTCTGGTGGATGTAAAAGTCACCGCATCGCATAACGCTGCCCACCCACACGTGGAGTGGTGCTGCCCCCGCATTGTTGCGTAAGGGTGTTGGGAATGCACCTTTTGTCGGTATGTATTAAATAAACCAGACAGTCATGTGCTGGATGAGTTAGCTAGAAGCAATGTCATTACAGTTTCTTTTAAACGATACAACAATATTTAGAAAAATGATAATTTTAAAAATTCAATTCCTTACCAGTTGAAAAGGTTACTCAAGATGGAAAGTCAGTACTTAACAGGACTCCCAATTTAGAAGTGCTGGATGAATAAAAGAAGATATTTCCCAATTAACGTACGCAGATGTCTCTTCTGCAGTCCAAAACAAAGCAGACCTTTCCATTCTGCAAGTGCTACCCTGACAGAGCCTGTAGTTAAGTTGTGTGAGTTAGAATTAGCTTGGTCATAAATTATCCCAATTACTAGAGATTTTTGATAACAAAGAGATAGACCTGAAAGAAAAGTACTGAGCGAAGACAAAGTTACAATGTGAGCTGAGACAAAGCAAAACCGTAATACACAAAGTGTCATAATTGGTAGTATTTATTTTGTTATTTCAGAAATGCGACTATCCAATAAATTAGTAAATATGTGCTCATTCTAATAGTCCTTTCAAAGATTTCAATAAAGCTAGGAATTAAGATGCGGCAAGCTTTTGGAAGGAATATCAATAAACAAATTGACATAATTCAGAAATACCTTCAGCGATCCAAACACTAAACCCAACCTGATGTAGCCCTTCGCTGCCACTCACATACAAGTTACAAAAAAATCCAACAAAAAATGAAAATTAATTTTTATTATCTGCATGCTGGACTAAAAAAAGTAAAATAGAAAAAAAAACACCAAAAATTGCCTGTTTAGGTAACACTGCTTTCAAAGACAGAAATTTTACTGTACATGCAATTTTGTAGCCTAGAAAACAACTCAAGATTCTAGATCCACTTCATAGGGACTCATCCGAGATGTGAACACAGCACTATCAGCAAGTAGAAAGTGTTATCAAGAATGTATATCCGAGGTACTTTTTGTTGTCCGTTAGCTTCGTTATACCCGGGGGTTGTTTTTTGGCCATTTTAACTGTGATTTATCATTACTTCAGACCAAAGATTCTTTGTTCATTTTCAAATTACCTGCATGCACTGAAAATCATAGATCATTAATGTTTTTCTGTTCCTGTATTCTTTTGTTGCCTGCTTTTGTTATTGCTGTAAGTCCTATGAAAAAGAATGTAAAAACGTATTTCCCAGAACAGACAGGAAGCAAGACACGCTATCACAACCCTGAGGATATCCTCTGTTTCACGCTGAAACATAAATCTTAAAACCCAGAGGACATCTGCATAAATGAAGAGCATCTGGACAACCTCAGAGTCACAAGCAATATTACCCAGCACGCAGAAAACTTCTGACCTACAGGAGTTGATAGGTGATCCCAACCATGACCAAGAGAAATTGTGACCAACGCTGGAGCCAAGTGAAACAGGGATCTGGTTTAAGGACAGAACCAGAGCAGCAAAAGCAGAAAAAAACCACCCAAAATGTTCAAGTGCAAAATGCCTTCAAAAGCAAGCAACACAACCCCCCCACCCGAAGACCACATCCACCTTGGTTAGTTGTCCCTGCCATCAGGACAGGGACATCAGAAGAAATCAAAGAAAATCAGACCATTTCAAAGAATTCAAAAAGTGGAGAGAGTCAAGAACAGTCTAAGGTGCTCTGGGTTGGGGAGACAGAAAGGCTGTGACCCAGAGATCGGGTCAGTCTGGACTTTTGAATTTTAGAGATATAAACAGAAGACATTTTCTATATTCTTCAAGTGTTCATGTCAGCATTTAAAATTAGAACAAACTATTTTCAGAGGTGAAGAACATTCATGAGCTGTGAAGAATGACTACTTCCAAATTATTGAGGTATTACATTTCAAATTACCTTAATATAAGCTGATTTATATTTATGACCAAGTTTCACACAGCGTTTAAACTTTCAAAAACTCCTCCCAAGTCAGATCATCGAACCTGAAGAGTTTAAAAAATAAGGCAGGAAATATTCTCCATCCTCCTTCTCCCTTATAACCACACATCCACACTCCAGGCTGCTAAAGTGCAGTTATCCATCACAAGAGATTTTCTGAAAGTTGTATTTTGATCAGCGTGGTTGTAAAATTTATATATTAATTTACTGTGGCACCACGTACCACAGGAGCTCTAGGCCTAATGCAACAGCCATCAAGAACCTGGTGTACTTCCATAACGCTCTGTACATTAATAAATGCAACTGCTATGTGATGGCCATGCGTATTACTGGTGAGCAGTGTGTTATTTATGTTTAGCACGGACTGATCCACCCAGGAACCCAAGAGCCACTCTTTCAGGAAGACTTGTTCTCCTTGACAGCAATCTGTGCTATAACCCTTATTTCACTTCTAGGAAAATTTAGACATTTCCTATTGAAGCATGAAGACTATAAAAGCACCTACCTTATCAAAGTGGACTTTCAAGGCCTTTCAATATGAGTGACTTCAGTGCCACAAGCTGGTTGAGGCAAGATGAAAATAAACAGCTTGCCATTATCTGTTAAATAAGGACTCAAGAAGCATTTCAGTGTCACACCAGGACAAAGCAACCCTTTGTCCTTGTGCAAAAGGCTGGACCGCAGCTAAACCACAGCCCCTACCCTGGACCTTTGCAGTGCACGGGACCGAAACGAAGTTGAAAAATAAGCTGACTGCCCAGACTCCATGGTAAGAACAAGCTGTAGAATCCTAAATTTTTGTAAGGTAGACAGTCTACCAACTCGCTTCTGCATATGTGACAAGAAATGTCTAGCTGTCCAGTAACGTAGGTTCAACGAATGTGACAAAACCTACTCTTTTGAATGTTCTCTTTCCAGCTCTGGAGAGGCTTTCCACCAGTGGGCAGCATTTTTGAGGATAAAGCTCTGTTAGTAAGCGCTAGATGCCATTCCTTGTCACAGGAGCCAAGCTGACACCAAGCAAGGCAGTGTTTAACCACCATCTCCAAGATATGCTATCTATGTGTGCATGTGAAATTCCACCTCACTGGGGAATGACAAAACCAAAGGTACGTGCATCAAGAGAGAAGTAGAGGGAAAAAACCAAACTACAAGAAACAATTGACTGATAATCTAAAGTACAAAGTTATTTTAACTTCACCTCATTACTTCTTGGCTCTGAACTAGCACAAGCGGAAGAAAGGTCCTCTGCAATAGTCCTGTTTCACACTAGACAATCCCTACACCATGTATAAATCTACATTATCATGCAGTTCCTTAGGAAAATAAAATACAATTTAAAAAATCTATTAGTATGAATGACAATTTACATATTAGCAGACTACAACAGCAAGCCTCTCAAATGTCAAAATTAGCTAAAGAAATTGATAGCTGTTCAGAAACTAATGTGGTTACCTGATCACCAGGATTTCACGTTTGCTGTCTATGGTATAATACATTTACTCAGAAGTTTAGAAACAAAGCTTTTATCACCAGCAAGCACTCCCTTTCCCTTTTTAACTCCAGCTGAGGTTTCGCTTTCTTGACATCATCCCTACAAGCTTAGGCAATGTGTTTCCAAAATCTTCCTTTGTATTCTGTCCCTTCCCACCCTCACCCATTGCCTTTCAACAGTGGAGCTCCTCCATGCACTCCCCGCCTCACCAAGTGATCTCCTGACATGCTCGCATCTCCAACTGCAGGGATGGACCATTCTTGAGCACAAGGATGCTGCCCTGGAGGGTCTGACAGTTCTCCTGAACACCTGCACTTCCCAGCTACCTCCCATAGGAGGCCACCTACCAGCTTCCCAAAATCTGCTCTCCTAAAACCCAGTCTGCACACTGCTGCTCTCCCTCCTCACTCAGTGAGCAGTCTCCCACAGCCCAGCCAAGGCTGCCACCAACCCCACATCCCCAAACTGCTCTTCCTCATTAGCAAACACAACAGATCCTGCTGTGCACCATCCTTGGCCACGCATCAACAAAGCATGCTCGATACCCTCCAGAAAGCATCTTGAGAGCTTGAATCCCACCGTGCTGCCTGTTCATGAGATACCAGGGAGGCTGATGTCCTCCATGAAAACAGGGGTCTGTGATTTGGAGACTCCAGTTGTTTAAACATGGCTTCCATGGTTCATAGCAAACTCCCATCGTGTCGCTTTTACCAGCCTCTGGCATGTAATGCTGGTGGCATGCAGGAGCCCAGCTGCTGCCTATTAGTGTTGATAACTGCTTATCACACACTTAAGACTTCAAAAACTTTCAGAAACATTTATAAGAACTACGTGGGAAAACTACTGAAGCCAAAGTTCCCAGATTTCAATGGGACTTGGATTTGAGTCTACATAAATCAGACACTTAGATTTGACCATCAGAATATATAGAGAGTTTAAGTCACCGCATTTCTAGGAACAGCTCTGTACCTAGAGATACTGACAGCAAAAGGAAAACCCAGAAGCTGGAGGCTTTCAGAAGAAGCCCGAGGTCTGGGATATAGAGCACTGCCCCATCGCAACCTTCAGCCTCCCCGGCTGACAGAGCACCAGCTCTGTTTGCCAAAGCCACAAAGCACCAGCTGCCCCATCCCCAGGTGAGGTCCGTCACACCACCCCCAGGAGCACAACTTATCAGAACTGTAAAGTTCTGCTGCAAAGCAAGAATAAGATGAGATGGGATATGGAAACCAGTACTAAATGTTTAATATCATCAGCAATTCACAATTACTTCTTAAGTGTCTTTTTCTGGATAACTTTTCCACTGCACGATCCGAGTGAGAAGATAATATGAGATGCTGCTTTTGAATAAGTTATACATTTCCCTTGCTTTACTTGAACATAACAACGCCACCATTATTAATATTTTTACTCTACAAAACAGCACTAGCCTTCCAAAGAAAAAGTCCTTGACCAAAATATCAGAGGATATTAAACTGAGAAGTGATCTACTGATGCAAATCATTAAATCTATTTGCATTTGCTTACTGAACCCTAACACAGAAATTAAACTACATAGTGTGGGAAAAAGAGCTGGTTTTGCATGGTTAAAAGGAGACATCTTGGAAGATCCAAGCTCTATGTCATTAATTTTCCTTCTTCCCCTCATTAACAAGTAAAATGTTTTCACTGCTTGAAAAGTTTTAATAAATAGGAAAAAGCAGGGCAGCTGACATAAGTTTTTAATGTAATATACAAGAGCTTTTAATATTTTTACATATATTAATGTAAAAGCTAAAAATAAATGTTAAAAGGTTACATTTGTGAAGAAAGAAAAATGGCATTTACAGTTACAGGATAAGGTTTTAGAATTTAACTCTTTCTTTTCCAGCATGGTGTTCTGAACATCATTTGCCATTTAACTGAAAATCAATACAATTGCAAAGGTGGGCCACTGCAGAAGTGGCACGTGGGTTACGGACACACACTGCCTCACAGCACGCCAGGATGATTTACTGTGCTTTGTCCTACTAAACCTTACGTTCTTTTTATAGAAGGAATTAAGGTAGGTATTTTAAGAACAGCTTTAATTAGCGCAAGCATTGGTAGTATGTGATCTTTGTGAGTTTTACTGCAAATTCATGAAGCAAAGTAGCAAAAAATGACCAGGTGTTGTAGCTGGAGCTGGGCAAAGCCACCCAACACCAGAAAAACCCCGACAATCCTGGCCCTTCCCAAACACCGTACGGTGATCTGACAACAAGGTTTGCGTAGTCAAGGCTCTTCAGGTTGATATCACACACACTTCTCTGCAAAACACTTTTTGTAATTCAGTTTTCTCATTTAAGCCGAGCTGCAAGAAGGGTTGATGTTACCCCGATGGGTGCCTGTACTTACACCCCGCTGGCTCATCTCTAAACAGCTCTGTGGCTTTACGTTATTCTCAGCGTCATCTGTCAGTGTATCTAGATTTTTTGGAGAACTAGAGAAGCCTGGGAAGAAAACCAAGATGCAGAGCCACCATATTTAAGAATGCCCATCAATTCTGATACATAATAGAAACATAATCCACATCATTATGCAGCCCATTTTCCCATCTTTATAACAAGGATTTGCAACGGAAAAACACCCCACTGCATTAATCTACTTCTGGCAGGAGAAGTGGAAAGGTTCCACTCATGGCCTGAACTACAGAAGTAAAGATACACCAGGCATAGTATCTGTGGCACAGTACAGGGCAGGGCGTCAGGAAAAGATTTCTTTCCTGAGAAATTTCTTGAAGGGATGATGCTGCATTGAGAAATTCTCACACTTCTCTCTGGTGAAATTATTTTCCATCACTATTACAGCTTTACATCTTCTGCACTAGAAATAAACCCATCGTATTTGTGGTAGTTTCAAGTGGGTGTCTGCACAAGTTATATTATCTAACACAGCTTGTTGTTATTTTTGCCATTTTAAAATATCACTGTAAAACATGATCACTGGGTTGTAACATTTCTTGCTTTTGAAAGCTCGGCCAACCATCGAGGGTGACGAACGCGCACCAGTCACGCAGAGCTGCTTGTTCTTCTGCACATTGAAATAGGTCTTCCAGCGCTTTGACGTGGCATTGTCTATGTTAACATTAAAGGTTATTAATTTATTAAGCATCAGATTATTACCATGAATAACTGCCCAACAGAAATATAGATTTTTAAAATGTTTTATTTATTTTACATAAAGCCCTCAAAGGCTTCTCCAGCTGGATTTACGGGCAAAAACACAACTGTGAAGACTTGCGAAAACCCACTCCTATTTGAATCTTGTAATACTGCCTTTGACAGATGAATAGAAATGCAGCAGTGCTGTCAGGAAAAATAACACATCTAACATATAGTATTGATTACAGTGGAGGTGCTCGAGATTCACTTCAGTTTAAGTGAAAGAGGAATGTGGGTTTTGCCAATCATGCAAAATAAAGTTCACCATCCACACCTGACAATAAAACTTACCCTGCAAACCATTACTAAAAACATATGAAACTACGTGTTTCAGCTGTAAGGCTTTGACAAAGTCTAAACTTTCTACATGTTTTTAGAGTTTATTTTGTTTAAGTTTTTTGAAACACTATTTCCAATAAAAAGTTTTCTTATCTTGATGCAGCATAAACAATCTGTAGTATCTCCACAAGAAACTATGAAAAAAAACCTAGCCCAGTTTATTTTTAATAAAAGCAGGACTATGCTATATAATAACTCTTCCTGCCACATCCATTGAATCTGCTGAAATAAAGATTGATGCCTGGATATTTGTAGACACTACTACCAGAGAAGGTAATATTTCTTTTTTTCTTTCCTTTTTTTAAGAAATATACCACTTTCCTGGAATTTTGAAGTAATTTGAAGTAACAAGCAACATCTTCCTACTAAAGTATTTGCATGTTTTATTTTTAAGACAAGTGGAAAAACACTCAGTGAGATTTGTGAAAGCTACAAGCTAACAGATATTTAGAAATAAAAGGCTTAGAGAAAGATATAGAAGACTGTGACCTCCTCCTTTTGGTGACTGTTCTGCACAGGCACCCAAAACACGCTTTCACTGTACTCATCAATACAGAGATCAGGATTGTCAGGATTGTGAAGGCTTAAAACACAAGAGGAGCAGCCTAGAGACCAGACCCACACACAGCCCCTGTGTCCTGCTGCCCTGCCCCTCACACACAGGCTTCCCCCAACTTTCACGGGAACTAAACATCTAAAATCCTGCCTGGATTTTGCCCCATGCATTGAACAAGCATCACCCCAGATGGACCGGGCACTCTGAGCCAGACCAAGCAGTACTTCGAAGCTTTCGAGAAGAAGGTACTGCAGAAGCAGAGAGCACGTGGAGCAGCCCAAGCCCTTCACCTACCTGCTACCGAAGGGCGTCACGCACTCAGACTCGCATAAAAAGCAGACTGTACCTCAAACCTAATCTGTTTATATTAACGCCTACAAAAGAACCATCTAATGAACCATTTTCCAGTCACTGTAAACAGTAATTAAATACATTAAACTATAAAAAAGGAAAGCGCCATGCAAAACATACTTTGATCATCAATAAGCGCCGTCAGCTTGGATGATTATGGTGTTCACAAGAGTAAGTGCTCTGCTTCCGCTGGCAGGAAAGTGATGCATCTGGACTTGCCCACCGTCTGTGTTTTAACATCTTCCCCTACGGGAGCAGGACGACGACCTTACAGAGAACGAACACTGCCACAGTACTGGTTAAGAAAACCAACCAAAAATAAACAACTTTCAAAAAAGTGGTAATTTTTTTAATGTTACTTCCCATAAGATCTATAAACTGTGTGGACCACAGGATGACTCCATATGGACAGTGGTCTTAGTCTTTGAAATCATCAGTAATACAGCTTTCCTTATACAAGAGTAATGGTTGCCCATCTTCAATAGCGGAAACTTCAGGCTCTGCAGAAAAACAGAACCCAGTGGTTTGGTTCCACCAGATACACCCCATCTTTCCTCAAGAAATGACCTGGAGTCTGTAGAGTCTATGCTACCAATAGCTTCAGTTTCAAACAGGTCTCTAGGACACCTTTTCCCATCCTCACTCTACATTTAGAGATTATCCCAAAACCATTAACTTCTTTATTGCAATTGCGTACTTTGTCTTGTTCAGGTTTTATCCTATACCTTTTTAATTATAAAATCTCCGCTGTTGCAAAATAATTTGGAGGAAGAACTGAATGGGGAAAGACTGACACCTCTTTCCAAGCTACATTGCCAGTAACCCTCTATTCACAGAAGTCACATCAGACATTCACAGTAAACCAGAAATCTATTCAAAGCAGCTAAGCAGAGTAGTCGCACACCTACCTCCGTCGGTCGGTTTTTAGTACGCCCCTGAGCTCCACTAAGTTTCTTAGCCTTGGCTGATGCTTATTGGAAAAACAGGAGGAGTGGCACTCTCCCAAATGCCTCCCACTTGTGGCATCAAAGTGAGATATCACTCACAGTAAATTTTACAGTATGAGGAATGAAACAGTTAGCAAAGTTGACATTTAAACCATCATCACTGGCTATGATTAAATACCTCAGAGATGAACGGAGTGGTTCGCACCTCTCCAAGTTATTGTTCTAGGCTCTTATCGGACTCCTGTACGCCGCTGCATCCGCTGTGTTTTCACACACTTGAGATTTTCTTAGAATCTGTAATAGCTGGAAACCTGTTTAAACTGAGATTCTGGAGAGTTTCTGATAATGTTAAAGTGGCAGAGAGAGACTGACTGAAACCCTGGCAACCTTCTTGAACTGCAGATTCACCCATAAAGGTTTAGGTGGATTAATAATACAAGAGTGGCCAAACTGGCTCCTTGTTCCTCCTCCTCTGATCTCTCTCAGTAAGATGCAGGGAAATGAAACACTGTAAAGAAAATTGCAAATAGCTTGCAAGAAATACAGAGGGCAGATGGGATTACTCTGCTTCCAGAAGAATCCCTCTTCTGAATATAGCATGAAGGGAAGTCCGGGGTATTCTTACAACACTAGGAAAAGGCACGTTTTGACCGTTCAAGCAATGGTAAAGCAAGTCAACCTGCCCCACCTCACTTCTCACAAGCATGCATGAAACACCAACAACTTCTCTGCAGTCTCTCAAATTCAAGTTTGCATCCACACCGACAACCATTCAGCTCCCTGAGCCTATAGAGGAGGGGCAGATCACCTTCACAGGTTGTCTCCCGCAGAAGATGGGAGCTCAGGTTCCTCTGTCAAGCTCAAGCAGCCCCCGGGCCGGAGGAGCAGGAGCCCAGCGGCGAGAGGGCGGCTGTCCCCAGATCATCCACATCTTGCCCCAACGCTGGGCCCCTCCAAGGGTGGCAGTGACAGATCACAGCCAGCTCAGCTAAGTGGAAAAACTCGACAAGTTCCATGGTGACATCCTTAATAGTGACACAGGGGATGTCACTATTAGCATAACCTGGGATCTGTGCCCACTAATCAGATGGCAAATTTAACTTCCATTTCACATGCACGCTCATAAGCGCACAGTTTATGTCGCACTGTTCATCACCCCGTGCTCAGCAGGACAGGATTGTCCAACCACACACTGGAAGCTGTTTCAGTTTACCTCAAGGCATGTTATACTACTGCCTTTTTTTTTTTTTTAACCAAAATCCTCCGGTCGCCACCGTATTTCCCTGCATTATCACCCGTGTAGGCTAGAGAACCCTTGCTGTGTGCGGACCAGACAGGGAGCTGGGGACCCTGGGGCGATTCTCCTGAGGGAGCATGGAAATTCCTGAAAGAATTTTGATTTTTGCAACACAGGGAAAAACTGCCAAGTCAACATCCCCTGTTTCCAAAGTATTTTCTGCTGTAAATATTTAGCACCGGAAAATACAAGCATGGTTTCTGTTACTGTTAACAGAAGTCACAAATACAACTCCCTGCTCGCCAAGCAGATAATTTACCCTTCCAGCTCAGGAGTAAGACAAAGCTTCTCAAACCAGAGCTGTCCCAGGGTGGGAACACGGCAGGGGACAGCAGAATAACAAAGAAAACTAATTCTGAAACTTCAAAGCTGCTAAAGACCCTTAGAAGTACAGTAACAGTAAAAAAGTGAGCTTCTTATGGACATGAGCAAAAAGAGTTAAACACTTGCAATATTTCAGGCAGAAATATTGGAGGAAAGAGAATCCTCTTGATTAAAAGGAATCCTTATACTTGTATATACTGAAAGAAAAACTTGAACAGCTGATATAGTACTAAATATATATATAAAATATATATATACAGGATAGATGTACTTTCAGTTCTTTTTTTGAAAATGTGAACTGTGAATCTGAAGTTCTTAGAGACAGACAAATTCATAAAAATCAAGCTTCATCTTTGGTATACTTTTTGCCCCACTTTTCAACCCTGAAGCAATGCACTCCAGCTCGTTTCCAAGAGGGCCCGATGCTGAAGGCACAGCTCTCCAGCGAGGCTGGGAGCCCACGGCGTTCACCTCCTCACGCTGCTGTAGGGATGCTAAAGCTACCGCGGCCTCCATCATATGGCATGTTGGGATCAAACGTGAAGAATTTGATTATTCCAGAGCTATTGTGATACTGAGCTCATCTATTCTGGCTCTATCTTCAGCGCTTTGCTAACTGACAATGCCAACTCCAACGATGAACAAATAAGTCAATCCACAATTTAAATACAACAGAAATAGGTGATTTCAGGTTACTGTTTTAACTCAGCCAATTGTTAGCACTGCTCAGATTACAAGTGGTTAGAAATAATTTTAGCTAGCATTCAGTAAATTAAAACTTTCACAATCATGTTTAGCTGAAAATCTTCATGTGTATATATATATGAATTTTTATTTTATGTCTATAAACACACACATATATTAAAAAAGCTTGAATAAAATTTCTTTCTCCCCAAAAAGAAAACGTTATGTCATGACATGCCCTGACTTTTAAACTCTGCCAGCTTCACAAGGAGCAGAATAACCTTAGGTTATTACAATTAGTTTCATCTCATAATAGATCCATTTCTTTCAAGCATACTGAAAACTGACTTTTACGTTGTTGCTTCTCCTTTTAGGCTACATTATAGTCTGTGTTCTTAAGTTTTAAGGAGAGCCATCACAGAATAGGTTGTAGTCTCAGGTGATTAACTGCACAGCATTTTACAAGCTGTAAAATAGAGCAAGATCTCCACAAACCGATTATGCCATTAACCAGGCACTCTTATCAGATTTTGCTACAACTAGCAGGTTTGTCTGACGGATTGCGAGTCTTAAGTATTTATATATTTCAAAGGTTTACTTATTTTTGTTGTTAAAAACCCCTAAAATCTATATTGATTGTTACATGCAATTCTACATGAAAAGTCCCAAGCACCGTGGAGCAGAATACCAATATTTATTACTAGACTTGCGCTCATTATGGTGTTCTCTGACAGGGGTCCATTAAAATCAATTTTTATGTTTCTTATGTTTTTTTTTTTTCTACCCAATGTTCTTACCATAGTGTTTATTAGCCAGTTAGGAGAAACACTGGGCACTGTTTTGTTTTTATTTTATTCTGTCAAAAATAATGAGGCCAGATTTAACAACTATTCACTAGCGATGAGTAGAAGAGATTAAACATTATACTTCAGCACAAACATTTACAGACGGCTTTAAAATTTTTAGAACTTTATAATCGGTAAAGACAAAAACAAGTCCCACCTTCCACCTCTTTTTCAGATGTAAATTCTTAAAGTAATTATAAGAATATTCGCTTACCATTAACTTGTGAACCGCTCCTGAGTAATATTCTATCTATAATATAAAAAGTTTTGCACGTAATTTACCAGTTTGCATGATTTAAGCGTTACCAAGATGCCACTAAAGCCTCACCGCTTCTGGGAGGCCAGGAAATTAACTCAACTGAAAAAAGGGAAATACCAAGATCAGATAAAAATTAGAGAATTTGGAAGAGGATCTGGATTGCCTGATGTCTGCCTGAAGAACATGATCACGAGATCCTGCTTCCACGTTACACGTGAGCAGACGGCAGCCCCCACAAGGAGGGGAGCAGCAGCCGCCCTTACAACTAGGACAGACCGTGCTGCCGGGCTCCCTCGAGGAGGGGAATGATCCACCGGTCGTGAGTACCGGCATCTTTCATTTCTGCAGGCAGAGTAACAAAGTACTTGGAGCTTTTGGGGACACATGTAATTTCCCGGAAAAAAGTCTGCCTGAAAGACCACCCTGCCTCCCCACCACCACTTGCTCTGAAGATGCTTACTGTCCCTAGAAACTTTGTTCAAAAGGAGAAGGCAAGCCACCAAGCGAAACATTCGAAACTTCAGCATTAAAGACAGAAGTCAAACACAGACCTTTGCTCTTACCTCTCCAGGAGAGCTACACGACCAGTATAACAATACCTCCCCATCCACCTTCTTGGCTTCTACTAATTAAGAGCCTGTAATCATGTTCTTCCAATAATCTGCCATTCCACTTTGAGCCTGTATTTTTTAGTACTCACAACTTCATGATTGTTTGTCTTCAGCTTTGATTTCCATGCAATTCCCTTTATGTTTAGCATTCTAAAGAACATCACACAATTTCTCGTATTCACCACCTTGAACACACAGACCTTTTTCCTACTATTCTTCCACCCACCCATTGGTGTTTCCTCTTCTCAAGTGTGAAGAATCCTCGTCCGCTTAGTTGTTCTTCAGGCAGATGTTGCTCTGCAGCAAAGGCAAGCTTCGGCCTTATCCTAAATACTGCTTTATTTCTATTCCTCATCAGCAGAAATCCAGTACTGAAATCAGCATATGAAGAAACCAAAGTACTTATTTCCATATCACTGGAGTTGGCAAAACTGTCAAATCCAGAGGCTTGAGGTTTTTCGTATTAGAGGCAAAAACATATTTCAACCAGAATACACATTAGGCTCCATATTCCTGGTTAATTTTACACACACATATAAATTACAAGGAAAATAAAATAGGAAAATAGAAAAGGGGAAATCCCACAAATCAAGGGAGAATTTCAGAAGCGAAAAAATCGGGGAGAAAAGGACAGTGTGGAGAGAAGGAAGCCAAATCTGCTTGAGTCTTGTCAGAAAAAGCTCTGCTGTAACGGACTGGAGCAAAGGCTGCAATTTTATTACCCAAAACAGTTGAAGATACCAGCCTTAAATAAGTAGTATTAGGAACTTTCACTTAGGCAGAGGAATTTGGCAAAGAAATTTGGCATCTAGCAACTTTGAAAGAATTCAGTGTTCCTTCTAAAGATGTCACTCAGCACTTCATCACAAATAAGGAAAAAGCACAGACCAAAGACTTGAACAGGACAGATGCGCTTTAGCAGATTGAACAGGACTCGCACACCACAGTAAAACGTGCCGATACCTCCTCAATCAGTCCTATATCTGTGACACCATCTCTACTGCCACATGTATCATCCGTTCTGAACTCCAGAAGACGTTACAGCTACGGAAAACCAACCAAAGCTCTCACAAGTAGTAACAGTAATTAAAACAATTATTCAGTCCTAGTTCTGCCTGTTGGAACATGTGTATCTAGAGACAGGTCTGCAAAATTCGCAAAGTATGCAAGTCTTACTCCTCAGCGACAGATTTACACGTGTGTCCAAAATTAAGGGGCAGGATGTACTTTCAAAACCTATGGTAAAAGTAATTCTATTTTAGAACATTTCTTTGCCGATACTACCGAGGCAGCAGAAAAGAAAAACGCGTTTTGGAGCTACTCCTTAAAGGCACTGGAGGCTGCTTCTGCCTCCCACAGGAGCAAGTACCACGTTCCCAGTATGGCTAGCAAAACCAAGTACGTATAGTTGTGTCTTAGATCCTCAGGGCAATCTCTTTCCTCTACCACATACATAAACATAGGATCAATAGGACATGAACTTACCCACTTGGCAGCACGCTCATTTTTGGAAGTTTTATTTCATGTAAGCCTGTTTCACACCCAGATATCTCCAGCTTTCCCACGGGGCTAAGCAGAACCGCATGTTTCTCCTTGCACTGAAATTCTCCCTCTTTGGAATTCACCTGTTCATGAAAACAAACCCCTGATTAATTGCGTGCATTTTCACCAAGCAACATTCATCTCAAGATATTTCGAGTAGTTTTCAAAAGTAATTTTAAAAAAAGTAAGAAAACAGCATATTTCAAGTTTCCTCAGCTATGGCTTTTACTTTCAGAACTCCAACTTAAAATGATCCATCCTAAGAAGTCAGCATCTAAATCAAAGACTCAAAAACCATGTTAACTAGTAGAACAGTGACCTTCGTAAAAATCTCAAATAATAGCAGTTTCATGGTTGGTTTATCAGCTAACATCTGATGTGTTTTGACACCGATTTCAAAAGGATTATTGTAACAACAAGGTATATTCACTGGATTGGAGCAGTGTTATGCAAATAACTGCAAGAACACAAACAGAATATGTCTGCTGGAAAAATATATGAAAAAAATCAATCATTCCTTAGTAAAGGAAACATTTTTTTATTCCCATTGTTACCAGTCTGGTTTTACAATTACTGATAGGACATAGTTGGAAACAGATGCCAAGCATTTCTCAATATTATTCACGACCAACAATAACATAGTTGTCAAATTCATCTTGGCTTAAAAAAACTCAAACAACAACAGTCTGAATATTTAGTAGATGTTTGAGTCGTGTTTACAGTTTGGTTTGTACAATCATTAGCAGAGAAAGAGGACAGAACACCACAAGTACGTCCACTGCGGTCAGCCAGACACCAAGCCCCAGGTTCAGACCTCGTACATCGGTGCTGCACGAGGACAAAAAAAAGCCTTTGCTCCAAAGAGCTACTTTCAAGTGAAACTGGACAAAAAAAGCGAACAAAGAAACCCAGGAAACTGTAAGGCAGCACAAGTTAACTCCATCAACAAACATCCCGGTTACATCAAGACACCAACAAGGTTTCTTGGTGTTCAAAGCCACTCAGACCACACAGCAAACTCACAGTTTGCCTTACACCTGAAAAATTCACTTGTCACTGCAATATTCAGAACTAACAGTCTCCACGGACCGCTGCGCAAACTTATCTTCCCCACTATTTACCCAAGTTTCTAGTCTGTAGCCCAACGCGCTCTGAAACCCATCCCACCTATGGCAACCTATGGCAAGGGGACAATGCTGCAAGCCCCGCGGGGCATCAGATGAAATGCAGAAGCGATTAAGGAGCTGGGAAACTGATGGAAGAGCACAATGACAGACTAGGCGTGCACCAGGAGATAAGGAAATCTACGCCTCATGACTTAGAGCTGACCACTGCTTGCAGTTCTACAATAGTTACTTTCTTCAAAATAAGAGAATTTCTTTTTAAATTCCATTATTAAGTGCTATGAAATGAAGTCACATCTGCCAGTAATTTAATCAGTGTGAAAAGAGGAGGAAAAAAAATAACCAAGCAGACAGCTTTGCCCACCAAGGCAAAAGTAAACTTAAACCTCTGAATTTTTGGGAAGCCCTTACGCAATTCCTCAGTTCCAGACACGCAGTAACCAGCACAAAGTTACTCTGCTTGGAGAAGTTCTGCACAATGACCTCAAGGGAGGCCATCCTCCCCCTCTACTCTGCCTTGGTGAGGCCACACCTGGAGTACTGCGTCCAGTTCTGGGCTCCCCAGCTCAAGAAGGACAGGGAACTGCTGGAGAGGGTGCAGCATAGGGCTACCAAGATGATGAGGGGACTGGAACACCTCTCTTATGAGGAAAGGCTGAGGGAATTGGGTCTGTTTAGGCTGGAAAAGAGACGGCTGAGGGGTGACCTAATTAATGTGTACAAATACTTAAAGGGTGGGTGTCAGGAGGACGGGGCCAGGCTCTTTTCAATGGTGCCCGGCAACAGGACAAGAGGTAATGGGTACAAACTCGAGCATAGGAAGTTCCATCTCAACATGAGGAGGAACTTCTTAACCTTGAGGGTGGCAGAGCCCTGGCACAGGCTGCCCAGAGAGGTGGTTGAGTCTCCATCTCTGGAGACATTCCAAACCCGCCTGGACGCGTTCCTGTGCAACCTGCTCTAAGGTGACCCTGCTCTGGCAGGGGATTGGACTGGATGATCTCCAGAGGTCCCTTCCAACCCTATGATTCTATGACAATATGCCAGGCTTAAAGAACTGCAGATTCCTGGTGGTTTATTTAGTTTGACTGTAATCCAAAACAGCTTTTTGCTAAATAATCAAATGTTTGCTGATGTTACAAAGAAACTCTCCTTTTCAACGAACTTCTTCCTCCTTCCTTCTCCCTCCTCAAGGAGAGAACGTGGGTGAACTTATTTTCGGAGCAGCACCTCGCTGCAGAAGTCGTAGTAAAAAAGCAGCACTGAAGTTTACATATGTGGAAACCCAGTATACATTCTTCATTTTTATTTGTGTGACAGCCCTAAACTAGATGCACTGAACCTCGTACCATGTACTCCATGAATATAACAACTTAGCGGTAAGAGGACAGCTTTTTCATTATAACAAAACACAGGATGCAGTGAGTAACAGAAAACTATAAATAACCCTATGAGTTCCCACCAAGTTGAACTAAGCTTTATAGATGAAAACCTTGAGCGAGTACAACTAGTATTTTCAGTCTTGTTTATCATCTGCATTGGACAGCAACATTTAGAAGGTTTATTTTTATAAAAGAATGAAACTGCGTGACATATATCCACATACATCTGCGATCAGGCCGGGAGCCTCAAAGCTGAAGGTGACCGTACAGATGTACGACACACACCATCCTCTGCCCGGACACTAACGGGCCTTTTCCCTGTTTTACCTACAGCTACTGAGACGAGCCAGAGAAGATCAAGGTAACAACACACTCCTGAGGGCAGTGATATTTTAAAATAAAGTGAAATTTTATCCAAGGTTTAAATTGCACCAGTTTTCAGATGCAAATAAACAAATTAAACTTGGACAGCTGGAATTACCAAATGCTTAGCCATCATTTACCGCAGACTGGCGGATACGGAAAACCTGCTCCTGCCCACATCCTTCCAACACAGGCACGATTTGCTCAACACCATCATCCTCCCCATAGTGCCCTCTTTGAAGCTGTGAGAACCAGAAATGAATGGCAGCTTAAAGCAAAAAATCTAATAAATCCAAATAAACTGCCTTCTGACTTTTTTTTCCTCCAGCTTATGTAAATGGATCATTTGAGGAATTTTGATCAGGTACCACATGAGCTCCACCTTCACTCTCCCTTTCCACTGTAATACCTACAAGTCTGTGTCAAAATATCTCATAATTTCTAAGTTTATTAGGTAGAAAAAATAGGACTTTTAGAGATGGATCCTTTCCTGCCATCCTTTGGAGTCTTGCTACAGAAATAAAAATGTCAGGGCAGTGTGTGCAAGCCTGTATCTCACTAGACTGAAAACTGGAAGACTGTTGTTAGCCAACAGAATTAAGTCCTTTTTGTCATTAATAACAGACGAGTATCAAAAGGTTTTCACAGTGGATGATTTATCAGTGAGAATATTAGTATGATTTATGAGTTAACATCCTGTATAGAGGAGCCTCATTCTCCAGGCGTGCCCCCGTGACTTTGCAACAGCCCGTGCCTCGGTGGCACCACACTCCTTCAAAGGGCTGAGGTCCCCTAAATCACACATCGACTCCACTGAACAACAGAGATGTGCTGCTCGAATTGCCTTCCTAGGCTTGAGATGCCACGGATGCAAAACAGCAGCAAGTTTTATCTCCTAAATGAGGTGCCGTGAACCCATAAGGCAGCATTAGCTCGATGACTTGCATTTAAGGATCTTAACCTCTTACGCTTTCCACCGTAACTCAGTTTAACAGCCTTGCTGCAGCCAACATTTTCAGTACTAAAACATACCTCCCGTTTGATTAAATACAGATTTTATTTAAATTTGCATTAACTGTCTTTCACATTACAGTAAATAATTCAAAATTATTTTCTATGTTCTACTGCTCCTAAACCCCCTAAAAATTCCACTGTAGTTTGGTCTGAGATCCTAGAGTCCAATTCATACCCATAATGGGGAATGGACAAATAAACAAATACAGAGAAAACTCAAGGATTGACAAGGTTCAAAAAAATTCCACAGGAAAGTCTTTCCATGCTTCATGTTAGAATCACTGAGTGTGTTGGGTTGGAAGAGACCTCTAAAGGCCATCTAGTCCAACCCCCTGCAGTGAGCAGGGACATCTTCAACTAGATCAGGTTGCTCAGAGCATCATTAAGCCTGGCCTTGGATGTCTCCAGGGATGGGGCCTCCACCACCTCTCTGGGCAACCTGGGCCAGTGTCTCACCACCCTCAGCATAAAGAACTTCATCCTAATGTCTAATCTAAACCTGCCCTGCTCTAGTTTAAACCATTGCCCCTCGTCCTATCCCTATGTTCTCCCAAGAGGTTTGTATTTTCCAGAAGACAAGTCAAGAGACCAAACCTCAAGGCATTTTCTGCTCTTCAGCATCAAGCCCCAAATCACTGTTACTGAACTGAAGGGGAGAAAGAACACAAAACGCCTTCATGACCATCGCTTTCCAACTTCTCCTGTCCTCTCCTGAAAGATCTCACAGTGCATGTGTACAGCATCAAACCCCTAGAGACCACGGATTCCCAGTACTGGCCGCGGATGTGTTTGCACCCACCACAAGCGTTCCGCCCTCAGGATACCAGAAGTTGTCTTAAAACAAGTTCTGTCTGAAGGCTATGGTCAAAGAGAACACCTTTTCACACGTTTTTCCATTCGGTGTTATGGAGCACATGAATCCTTCCCATCAGGAAGGAGACGGAGCCCTATCGCTGATGGATCTCCCTCCACAGGTTTTTCTATTTCCTTCACTCTGCTTTAGCAGCAATAACCCTACCGTGCCATATCAAAATATTAATGATAATCCCCTCTGCCACCACCTGCATCTGATTTAATAGGGTATTTCCATTAGGCTATAGGATGTTGCTGAACTTCAAATGGATGTCCTCGTGATTTTTTTTTTTTTTTAACATTTTTACTGAGAATCCAGGCAAAAATAACATATTCAACTGCTAAACCTAAACTAATGTGTCCTCACACATACTGCAATTTTATTTTTTTTTAATCCAGGAGCATCCAAGCACACTATCAGTGAGTCATCATAGTTGCCTCCAAAAAAATGGGTCTCTTCGATCCTTTCAGATTAACAAAAAGGGTTAATTGCTGAGCTACCCGATAATGTAAATACAACCAACAGGATGAAATTGCGTTACAATTCACTTGCCATTCCTCAAACCCAGAAATGGTTGTATTTCTACCATATGTAGACTTGCCACTGCTGCACATTTGAAAGTTATCTACTTAATTCTTCCACACCATGAAAGCTACTGTTATTTAAAAATAAAGAACCCACTCAGATGCCATACCAGCTTTCTCATGCAGTCTTGCTCCAGTGTTGGGCTAGGACAGAACTACGTACTGGCTTCAAAAACTGAAAATAATTGCGAGCACCTATTGTCTGAGAGTATCCCGAAGAGTGCTATACCTGCTAGTAGGACAAATCATAGGGATTCTCAGCTGTAAAAGCTGAATTTCTAGACGCATTTATCCCATAAGATGAATGCAGTTTGAGGGTAGTTTCACTTGGAGAGCACTGATGCAAGCCCAGCCCACTCAAGGTACAAGTACCAACCTGTTCATTTATTTCCTGTTCTTCATAAATATATCCTAAAGACTCATCACTTCAATATTCTGACACATATGCACTAGGAAACTAGCATATGAGCTATAATTCTCAAGCACCTGCCCTGATTCTATGATTCTATATAATATCTGTGACTTGCCAAAAAGCAACACGAGGAATTTGTTGAGTTTGAGTGGATGATCAATAAATGCCAGGGAAGTTGCTTCTTCATCCTAATTACAGGAAAGAAATACCAGTCCTGAACTCTTTCAGTGTCCTTCTTTTGAGTATCGCAGTGTTCTCAAACCTGCTTGTTATTGATTCAAGTTTTGAATTAAAATTCAGTGACAGCTTGAAACATTGGATTTAAATTTAAGGCAAATAACTTCACAGGTACCTGGACTGGTTTGGCAATTTGCTACTTCATTTCAGTCATCTTGCTACAGTCGTTTTTCCTGATCCAGTAAGTTGACGTCCTTCTCATAACAAAATCCTTACCAAATCACATCAGGGGTATTTGTCAAGGCAAAAACAATCAGGGAACATCATAAAAACTAAGAAGTTAGAAGTGTCCGTCTCCATCATTATCAACTCCACTGCAGCAAGGTCAGCAGAACGGACGGGAGTTGAGTGTTTACGAACACCCCGTCTATTCCGGAGTGCCAAGGTCCGTGTACCACTCCTGTAATACAGCAGCGAGCGCTGTCATTAGGGCAACTAACAGTTGCCATTGCAATCACACCCTTAAAAGGGTTTTGGAAACAGGGACGTTGCTGTTCCATACTGAGACAGCTGAAGAGAAAAAAATCCAGTCATTAACATCTCCTCTTACCATCGTAAAGACAACTGCGTGAAATTATAATTTAGAAACACAATCCCTAACGCTGTTTGGAAAAGGTTTGAATTGCAGAAAGCTTCTGCCACCGCTGCAGAGACAAGTAACGGGGCTGACCATGGCCCCCGGCCGGCACGGCTGCTGGCGAGCCTACGCATGCCAGGGGTCCCCTCATCCAGCGTTTTCATTGAATCATAGTTCTCTCAACATCTCCTTAATAGTTTAAAACTTCCTGTATTTGTTTTACTGGTTTCTGCGTGTTTATTTAAAAGGAAACAATCCATTGTACGTTAAGAATACGGGAAGATATTAATAGTAAAGGTAATGCATTTGCGCACATATACTTCAGCGGGGAGAGTAATTTTCCAAGCTTCTGCATAGTCTTAGATGAGAAGCCATTTCTTACGCTCGGGGTTTTAAAGCAGAGAAAAATTTAAGGACTGGGAAAAACACAGGATGCATGCAATCAGCATGCGATCAAAACACAAGTCTAAAAGCCTACTCCTGTTAATATCTTGATTAATCACCTATATTTTCACCTTCCAAACAAAAAGTGGCTGCTACTGTTTCAAGAGAAAAAAGAATTTATGTACTACAAATAATTTCAGTGTGGGGAGGAAAGAACATAAGTTTCATACCCAGAAATAGTTTAATATACTGGAATAAAATTATACAGGAGGAGAAACATTTATTTCTTCTTTTTGCTTATCACGAAATGTTTGATTTCTTTCAAAGCTAAAATACGAACTTTTCTAAAAGCTGTTCCCTTCTCTTGAAAAAAAAAAAAAGAGGCCAAAGATTTCCAACTAAACATAATGGGGTGAACTCTAAAGCTATATGGGATCCAAACAGGCCCCTACAGGTTTGGCATCTTCACCTGGACTGCTGAAGCTGTGAGAAAGCTGTCCTGGAGCCCAGGGCAGGGCTCCTCCTGGTCTAACAAAAGAAGAGATGGCTCCTGCTGCCCTCTGCCACCCACGCTCACAGGCAGCCCTACCAACAGCACTCATTTCTTCATGAAAAAAGAATTTCTAAACAACACACATTTCCAGTATCATTACACTTGAACATCACACGTAGCATCCTTCAAATATATGGAAATCTGTTAGTCCGAGGGAAACCAAGTGCCCCCCAGTTTCTAAATTAAGGCAAAAGTTACATTTTGAGGAAGGAAAAAAAGAAGGTGAAGCTAAGCAACGCATGCAACAAGAACAAAGTCTTGAAACAAAACCACCATCATGATAGCTAATCAGGTTTAATTCTGTCAGTATAACCTGCTAACAAGGAAAATAACAGTTAAAATTACCTTTGCTGTTTTAAAATACAAGTCTTTTATATACTGCATCAGGTTCTTGTGATCTAGTGTTCATCACCACCCATCTGGACATAAGCCACTTCTTCCCCCTACACATCCCACAATAACTGTCTATATATTGTGTGTATTTCTTTTTCCCACAGCATCCAAAGCAAACTTTCAGCTTGCCAGAATAAAGCACCATGTACCAGGTCCATATATTTTTGTCCATGCTGCAACAGTAATAAACACCTCCACAGCTGAAGAACAGGACTGTAATCCGCATGAGGCTTTAAAACAAAAGCTGCACTGAAATATACTGCATTAAATGGGCACATTTTCTCTCGTGCCACGTGAAGTGCTGCTAAACTGGCCCTTTCCTGGGGTAAAGCCAATCCCAACCTTCCAGTAGCCTTTTGCTGGAAGCCTGTTCTGCACCTCGCTGGCGAACCACCGCCACCACAGCTTGGAGAGATGCAGCAGCTCCCAGCCTTGCTTCTGCCATCCCCAGCGCTCAGAAAAAATGAGTGACTCCCCAAAATACAATTTGCCAACCTCACCCCTACCAAGACCTTCCCATAGTGCTTGTACCAGACCAGTGTCCCCATGGCTTGGGAAGAAGAGCCTTTCTAAGCCCCCCTCCCTGCAGAAGCATCACAGCAGGAGATGGTCAGCAGCAGGCTCCCAGTGACCCCACCACACTGCTCATCAGCAACCACAACCACTGACCATAGAATCACAGAACAGTTTAGCTTAGAAGGGACCTTAAAGCCCATCCAGTTCCAACCCCCTGCCCTGGGCAGGGACACCTCCCACCAACCCAGGTTGCTCCAAGCCCCGTCCAACCTGGCCTTGAACCCCTCCAGGGATGGGGCAGCCACAGCTGCTCTGGGCAACCTGGGCCAGGGGCTCACCACCCTCACAGCAAAGAATTGCTTCCTCACATCTCAGCTCAGTCTCCCCTCTTCCAGTGTAAAACCCTTCCCCCTCATCCCCTGGCTCCCCTCCCTGATCCAGAGTCCCTCCCCAGCTTTCCTGGAGCCCCTTGAGGGACTGGCAGGGGCTGGAAGGTCTCCCCAGAGCCTTCTCTTCTCCAGGCTGAACCCCCCCAGCTCTCTCAGCCTGTCCTCACAGCAGAGGGGCTCCAGCCCTCCCAGCATCTCCGTGATCTCCTGGATCCCTGTACAAAATCATCGTATTTCCACCCTCTGGCTGGCATATTGTATTTAAGAAATTGCATGCTAATGGCATATTCTAAAACAATTAAAGCATTCAGTTCTCATTATGAAACACAGAAGCCTGGATCTTCTCCAGTACTCTACTATATATCCAATGCTTCCCTAAGTAAATCTAACCCTGGTTAAGCCAAACCTGTAACTTCAGAGGGTGTGAAAACCAAACCTACTCTTATTTCCTTTCCAAACCCGCCCCAGCCAAGAAATGTCAGACAGACTGTAAGCAAATCCAGGGTTAGACGGGGGTGACACAACAATTTCTTTACCTTCCAAAGAACTAATCCCATAAAAACTGTGAAGGTACAAAAATAAATTGTGTATTTTGAACATATACAAATACACACACTGGTGCCGCAGCCACTAAAAACCAGTCCCCATCTTCACTTATCAAAAGGTCCACTTCACAGAAGCCCCTGAGAAAACAGAGGGACACACGTTCACCTATGGAGAGCAACATTTGCTTTCCACGGCATTTTAAAAGTATTCGACAAGAGCAAACGCCTAATTCTTTATTAAACAATCAAAGACAACAAAAGCAAGTTTCTGTTGTCCCATCATATTATGCTACTAATCCTCTTTGGATGGCAATCAAAAGACCCTGAAATGCCAAGCTATAAAAGTGTATTTCCAAGCAGCGGTAGCCTCTGGCTCTTTGGCTTCATCTTCAGTCTCTTGCTTTGGCAGACAGGAGTAATCCTGGTCTGTCAAATGGCAAATTCCCAGTGTACTTACCAGGGATACCTCAGACTTCTTCATTTTACGTAAAGGATGGTATTTTAATTGTAATAAGCCAACTTTGTTCTCCTTTAGAAGAGGCAGGTACGTTATTACTGCATTCCAGGCTGCATTCAAGAAGTGTGTTTTCCTACTTCATCTATAGCCCATACGCCAAGCTTTGGTTTGAGACATGAGTCGCACTAGATACTTAAACACAAGATCTCAGTGGACTGTTTAAACAGGAATTCAGATACACAATTTCCTCCAGTACCTCTCCAAAACCAAGTAAACACATTTTGTACCTTCCCCCAGCTCTTACTTATATAAAGGGTTGTCAAGCATTGGGACAGGCTGCCCAGGGCAGTGGTGGAGTCGCCATCCCCGGAGGGATTTCAAAGCCGGGCAGACGTGGTGCTGAGGGACGTGGGGTAGTGATAACTTGGCAGCGCTGGGTTAACAGTTGGACTCGATCTGAAAGATCTTTTCCAACCTAAACCATTCTACGATTCTGCAAGAAAATTCATTGCTATGCAAGTGCAGCAGCCACCACTGCGGCCACAAAGCCATTTAAACCACACATACTGTAGAATATTTATGTCATCATTTTATATCATTAACATGAAGCCGAGATGAACATTTTGAAAGTCAAATGCTTGCATGTAGCACACAAATAAAATGCCATTAGAAAGTGTGGTGTTAATAAGCTATACAAATTAGTGGTGGTGGAGGGTCAGCATCAAGGCTGCAGGATTGGGTCCTGCCAGCCCCGGGATGCATCTCGGTGCCCAGGAAAAAAAACGGAAATGAAACAGCCTGACAAGCTCAGAGACACCCACTTACTTTAGGATATCTCATTTGAAACGGTGGGCCGCCTAGAGATACTATAATTAATTGGAGCAGAACTGGACAAGAAAGGAAGTGCCAAGAACAGAAAAAACCAGACAGGACAGGGCTAGATATTTCTGTAATAATCAAACTATACCACCAATAGGAAAGACAGAAGTCATAATTGTCTACCTGCCTTGCTGTTAGGAAGGAACCTGTAAATCCCACCAGCACTCATCCTGGAAGCCACGTTGCTTGGCGTATCTACCATGGGATGTGGGAGCACACCCTCATTCTTACCTTAGTGACGACCCACAACTGGATTAAGCACCCCTTTATTTTCAGACTGGAAATCATATGCCAGAAGAGTCAGTTAGAAGCACAATGCACTACAAAGCTAGGTTAGACTTTGTTCAGCATGTAATGACACATAATAAAACACTAACTCATCCTTAAGGAATTTGTCACCAACAATAAAAGAAACAAATACCGTGCTAAAGAATCAATGGTGAAGAATGAGGTCTCTAAGAATTATAGTATCCCCCAAATTAGTATCTAGTTGTTACTGGTTTGAGTTTTAACACAAAGGAAAACAAGACATCACAGCTGTCTGGATTTTCCAGAAGTGTTCATCACTTCAAAAAATAAACTCAAGATATTAGTCAGCATTTTAAGATCTACTCCTTAGTTACCACTGAAGAGCTTATTATCCCTGAAGTGCTTGCTGGAAAAGTGCATATATACTTTTTAATAAGAGAAGTTTATACTTTAAGGCACTGAGAAATACAAAATTTAACTGCCAACCTCACCACCTGATGTATATGCATGCATACATACGTATTGCAAGACTGAAGTGCACTACTGTTACAGGCTTCAGCTGTGTATGTAAATATATGGCAACTACTCTAATTCAAGGAAAAGAGATGAAAGTTTAATCAAATGAGACATGTATCAGGTTCAGGGGAACCAAAAAGGGGCTAAAAATGAAAAAATCTAGCAGAAGAATGACTTCAATATTAGGTAACATTTCAAATTTTTTATCACCTAAATCCACAAAATTCTTGATCTGCTCCTTCTTGCATTCTCTGCAGAGCTGAAGTCAGGACCAGCTAAATAAAAGATAATGCAACTAGGCATAACACAATAAAAGATATTACCTTCACAATGCATTATTGCTGCCAATTATAAGAATCACTTCAACTTAATTTCAAAGGCACAATCACCCTCAACTGTAACAGTCTCTTTTTTAAATTTCAAACAGTATTACATTAAGGCAATAACTCACCTTCCAGCTATAATATCAGTCTCCCTTATTGCAAAAATACATTTCATAAATACTTCTCATCGACAAGTCAAGCTAATTCAGGTTAATTTTATTGTATTTTGGTGCTATCTCACATTTGTGTGCAATTACCTTTATCATTTTATTGCCGTGCCAGAAAGTAATCAGAACAATTATTTGAAAAAGGAGGTGTATAAATTCTAAATCACACTTGCTGGCATTTTTGATAAAATAGCAGCTTTATCTCAGAAAGTGGCAGGGACATGGGATAAATCATGCATCAGTCAAGTGTAGCTGACCCCCAAGTGCATTGCACAATATCAGGAGTGCTTCAAAAGAAACTTTCCCATATAATCCATCATTCTTTATAATACCAAAATAGCTATACCTGAAGAGTAGGAGCTAGAGAATAATAACAAAATAAATCTAAGCAATATGAACAAAACCATTAATAGTGCTCCTTCTTAAGCTGAAGGAGAGTCAGGAATCTGAATTGTCTTCAAGGAAAGAATTTCACTGAAATGTTTAAAATGAGTAGAACAGCTTTAAACAAATGAAACAGCAAACTGTTTATTAAGAATTCACTAAAAGTACAAATACATCTACAGGAAAATAAATACACACCAAAGACAGGTGTCAAAGAGACTCATACAAAAATACAAGATTAGAGTCTTGGCATGCACATCTGAATTTTCCTATCGTTATCAATCTCAGTTTGGTTCAGGACAAGCATTTCACTGTATTAACATAAAGCAAAGCGTTACAGTTAGTACATGAACCTGCTTACTCAGTTTAAATTCAGTAAGTACAAGAAATCCAGAGAGGAATGGAACTACCTTTAGAATTAAATCTCGTGAAACAGAAAAATTGCCACATTGTCCTACGAACCGCACAAACCCCAACCATAGCCCCATTCCTGACACATGCTGAGCCTCTTCCACACAAACCCAACACACATCTTTGGTCATCGCCACGCAGCTGCAGGATCAGGCATCAACTGGGAGACAAATACAACGATTGTGGAAAACACCCACGTCTGGCTGCTTTCAGCACCCATTTTTCAGCAACCTGCTCAAAACCTGTTCAGCACGTTATGTCGGTGATAATTGATTTCTGCAAAAACATATGCCGGGTGTGCATTGTGTGTCACACCAATGCGTGGTTGTGCTCAAAGTAAAACTGTAAACTAATCACACATTATCAATATCATCATTCTAAAGAAACAGAAGCTCCATGACACACATATTTAATATTCGTGCAGAATGGGGCAGCGGTAGGAGAAGGTAGAGGAGCCTGGGCTGTGTCTGCTCAGAGCCCCTATCCCCACAGCACACCAGGCTGCCACAGGTCGCGTCTTTTACCTTAGACCTTCTGCCTTCCCACATACCAAACGGGGAAAACTCCCCTAACAGCTAATGCTGCACCTTTCAACCAGAAGCGAGAGTGGGAGAAATGAAAAGGTTAGATAATAAATTATTAGTTTCATGTCTCTTGCCAGCTATATCACGCCTAGCTTTGAATGAGAGGGAACCAGACATCCCCCCTACCATGCCCAGTTGTGCAGAAGATAACCAAATATTTCTCTGACATTATTCCAGGTACCTGCTAAAAGACATTTGCAAGTGGAAAATACATAAATATAACTAAAGAGATCATTGTTTAATAGAAAAAAGTGAAGGAAGAATTTATTTTCCTGAATGTCTTCCTCTACCATTCCATTTTAAAAAATAAATTTATTTAATGAAAAGAGAAATAAAAATCTTCTACAGAGGGGCAGACACAGAATATGCCAAAATACTACTTTTCTAAGCCACATTACATTAAGCAGATTAAAACCACAAGAGATGCCACTATTCAGACATTTTTAACAGTGATAGAAGTTGCCAGCAGGAATAGTTAGACACGCAAGTTTGATTGTACTAGAAATATTTTCCTAGAGGAACATTACTAAAGTTACAAAAACAGTTATTCCACAGAAAAAAGATGTATTCATATCCTCAAAGTTTATTTTAATTATTTGAAAAATATGGTTATTGACTAAAAATGCATTGGCGCCTTTCAGTAAGGTAAATTGTTCTGAATTTCTTGATAAACAGTTTTTTCCTATTTTACTATAAAGTTACTGCCCTACACTTATTTCATTGAAGCGTGAAGCCTCAAAATTAAGCCTGTTTGGTTTCCAACAAATGAGGTACTTATTAGGAAATAGAAGCAGCTAACTTGTAACAGAAAATACAGCATTGTCCTGTTAGTTTATGCTCTGTGGAAGATGGATACGTGATGGGGAAAGGTCCACTGATGCCTGTTACCAACCATGACAGAGCTACAGAGATTTACAATGCAGCATCAATCTTGTCAACTGGATTCTTAATACTGACTGCTGGACACTGGGGAAAAAACAAACTATGTTACGTGAACTCTTTTGTAATGCTGGACTTTCAATGTACACCTAAATGCAAGGGTATTTCACTAGAAACTTACTTTTGGAACAAGCCTTGATGCCATGGTGGATGAAAGGTCTCTACCTGTAAGGGAAAAAATTCTCAGTTAGATTGAGATTTAATTTGAATCCCACAGGAAGAATTGTATGCCATAGTGTCATTTCTCTTTTAACCAACTCTATATCATTTTTTAAAATAAGCTCTAAGTTTCAGTGCACATCATTTCAAAACGGAATTTGATTTCCTTTTTTTTTTTTTTTACAAGCAACCAGGAATTTCAATGTTCATTAGGTCATCTACCACTTGTTATGAGTCAAACGAGATCAAAAGACAGCACATTGAAGACTTCTTCCATAACAAGCACTACACAACTCTGGTATTTTGAATAAGAATGCCTTAAAAGATACAGTATTAATTTAAGAAATATTTGTACAGGCAGTAATGCACTCATGAGTTGCTTAGTAAAATAAACAGCCTTTTGCGATTTAGGAAATAACACATTTTAAGGCATGAAAGCAAGTGACCTTCTAAGTTATATTCTGGGTTTGAAAGTACAAATTGCAAAACACTACGAAACGTTAACTTCAATTATTATAATTTTAGTCTTAAACAGTATCATTATTTATATATCATTAACAAAAAATACAACAGGTTCCTCTTTGCTCTCCCCTTTGAGATGAAGGATGATTGCTATTTCCTTAGCATTTACTTAGTTCCCCCCCCCCTTTATTTTCTTTTCAGTGCTAATTAACTAAGATCACCACATCTTTGCGAAGATGTGCTACAAAACATTACATTTTTGAAAATCAGGGAGACTATGTGCCAAAGCTCGGCTTCCGGGGCCTGACTCGCGATGGAAATCTTGTGATTTTTCTGAAGTCAGGAAACTCTCTGCTCCACGGGAGAAGATAACTATCTGCTTAAGAAATGACAAACCTCTTAAAAGAAATTACACGAATATCTGAGGCTTTCCAAGTCCTCTCCAACACATCAAGCCTTGAAGTCCAAAGCAGTGGCAAAACATACAGCCACTCCCAAACTACTTACAAGAAAACAGTAATATTTGATCTTAATATTACCTCTCAATTATTTTAAGAGTTTAAAATTAAAATTCTGAATAATTAGTATTTTAAATATACTAGCAATCATACCTTTGCAAGGTAGGCATTGCAAAGATCACTCATTCCATCTGCAAATGTGACTAAGTCAGGCAAATGCGCTATCTAATAATATTACTTAAAATATCCATGACAGAGCTAAAAATAAAATAGCAATTTTTTCCCTTGTCAGTTCAGAGCTTTGATTTTCAAGGCGCGTAGCAACACTCAGCTTTTTCAGATTTTTCTGAAGGGTAAAGCTAGAATATTTGCCTCAAAAAGGAGATTTATCTAGAAGCTTGCTTCAAACCTGCGCCAAAGGCCAAAGAGAAGAGCAGTGTGTAAGTGCCCTGATTTAAGCCCACGTTACACAGAGATACCCAGGAGTATGCATCTGGCCTCTGCCTTTGCTACTCGTCCCCAGGAGGCCAAGGAGCAGAGCAGCTGCTGAGATGGCTGGGGACGGCCGTGAAGGAGCTCAGAGCCCAGCAGACATCTCTGAGACAAAACCGGTCAGGAAACATCCCTTTTCGTAACAAAGTTTTGTTTTATATTTACTTGCAACGCAGTCTCTCTCGCTGTTCATGAAAGAAACTGTGCCAAATGCCAAAAATCAAGTTACATTTCAAGTTTTTCTAAACAGCATCTAATTTGTGGTGACGACAGCAGTTTAATTGCTAGCCAGGTTCCACATGATGCATTAATGCGTATCGAAAAATCTCTGCAGCACCCCCATAAGGGTACTTTCGCTCACATACTTTTAAGTGCAACCCGCACAGAGCTCAAGAGTAAATCCAGATCAGTCACCAAAAATTTCTTCAATAGTTTTAGGCAATTCTCCTTGACGCTTCCTCAATGCAACAGCCTCCAATGAGACTTTATTCCATGAGTAAAGATATCCAACTTCTCCTACAGCACAGGAGAACTTTACGCCCATCTGTGCTTGCTAAAGTCTTCACAAATGGTATTTTTGAGCTGCTGAACCCGGGAATACAAACTGACTTTGAGTGTAAGCACATACAGCTCCCAAGGGATGCAATGCCTGGTGGAGAAACTAAGCTCAGCTTTGAGGAGATTAGACTTCGAGGAGAATAGGAAACGGGTTCCAGCTTTAAGAGAAAGGATTCTGACAAAAGGACTAGCTACCACCTCACAAGCACGACCTTGCTGAGGCTGGGGGCCGAGAAGGACAAGTTAACCAAAAGGCTGCACAGTGCCTAAGGAGGGTCAGAGATTGATTCACGTTCATGACCTGTTTCAACCCCAGGTTGAGCTCAAGTATCTGCTGGTCCAGAATGGCTTTCCTCTGATGACAGGTAACCTGGGCAAAGCCAGTAATGCCCAAGACTAAGGTGGTTAGAAGACTATCTACAGCTAGATAGGGAAAACCATACAAGATCACTGCTATAAGTCAGAGGGCTAGCAAAGTCCAAACCATCACTCCAAAATGCATCTCAACCTTGCAAAGACTGTCTTGTTGGAAGAGGCCAATACATGCACTACCGACTTCTTTTCACATTGAGCTGAGGGGTTCCCCTAAGGCTGATTTTGAAGGCAAGAACCCAATAATACCTCTTCTGAATGGCACAGGAATTGCCACTGAGCAAATTCAATCACAATACCTCATTCTGGATCACATTCCAGAAACCGAGACACCACAATCACTGGACCCATCTCAAAAGACTGAAACTTTATTGCCAATAACCCCTTCCCCAGAATGGACAATTTCCTCCTGCTTTTGCAGAGAGTAGGATAAACTGAAGGGATCAATCAACAAGCAAAAAAGAGGAAAAAAAAATGAGGGTAATTTGTCCCCATCCTCACTAGCTCAGAGCTGCCTGACTCAGACCAACGAAGCCCATCTCCTTTGAGCTCCTGCCTCACACCTGAGCTGCGGGATCACAGTTCCTGCCTCAGCTCCCCTTGGCCTTTCAATCAAGATGTGCCCAAGTTCCCCAGAACTTCTGTTCCCACCCCAAGAGCTGTGCTGAGGCTCAAGCTGAAGCTATACTGATGAGCAGCCAGGCAGCAGGAGACACCTGGAAGATACAGAAATGCCCTCAGGTGCTGAATAGGAGCTCCAGCACAGAAGGAGATGAGATGGTCCAGGAACCTAATATATCACAGACCCACCCTACGAGCATTCCAAACCCTTGAATATGTCAATAGACAAAAAAATCTAATGAAAAGTCAGAGGTTACATCAAAAATCATATCCATGAAAAATCTCAGCCACATTTTGTTGATGGTCTAGAACAGAAGTCCTTGGGTTTTAAGATACTTTCCTGTTTACTTTCACTGGACGGCAGCCTGAAAAGTACATGTGACAGCAGCACTACGGTAAGAACTCTTAGATTCATAAAAAGTATTTTTCTCAGTTCATCAACTTTTAAACACTAAAGGAAGATTCTCCTTGAAAGACAAGTCCTCAGGATCCGCAGAACGCAATAGTCTCCGGTTTCAGTACTAAAATTTAAAAACAGCTATTATATCAAGTCAGTATATGAATAAAATTCCATATGAAAACATTTAAAGTACATTAGATTTTTGGTCAAGATGAAAGACTGAAAAAAACTCAAGCAATCTATTCTAATTGAGTTCCCATGGTAACTGTACAATTGGGTTTTTCAGTATAACATCCCAAAGGCCCAATGCACACTTGTAAAATATACTTCAAACAGCCTGAATTGTTTTTACATTACAGCACTCCCAGGAAGATCAATTACTATACATCCCCACCCTAACTATTAGTGGCAGGAGATGTTAACACTATTGGCCATATTAACATAAGTCATGTAAAAACCACCACATACCACCATCATTATATAAAACTAATTACACACTTCAGATTCATCAAACATGTTCTGAGTAATAAACCAATACTCGTCTTGTCACAAGATCATGTTTACTGAATGTTAGAAATCAACCCCAAATATATGCCAAACCATATTGCTTCTCCTATTGATTTCAAGGATAAACAGAATCAATCATTAATAATTACATTATAAGATGACCCATAGGGTTAATCATATTCTTAGAAACTCTCGCTATGGAATCAAATATAGCTGCACAAAAAGACAACTGAAAAGCATTCAAATCCAGGCCATACCTATTACCAATAACATAAAACAAGGTGCACTCACTAATATTCGACTTACGTAATTAGTGAAAACAAAACAGTATCACTGTTCTATTTAAAAAAAACCCATAAGTATTTATTAAAAGTGTCTCTCAGATTAAGCACTTTGCCTTGTTGAGTCTCAATTTCACTTTCTAAAAGCACAACGCTGGCTGCAGACCCAGCCTGTCCTTCCAGAGAAGCCTTCATCCAACTGCCTGAGCCTCAAGCTCAAAGGAGCTGACGACCCATGCCCAGTAAGTAGGATACAAAACCAATTAAATCACTTCAACTTCTAGGAGGAAAAAAAAAAAAAAAAAAAAAAAAAAAAAAAAGTGGGGCCATNAAAAAAAAAAAAGAAAAACTGTGGCCAGTTTGAATAAAGTCAATCTCATTTCTCAGTCACACAACCAAAAATCTTGGTATTTCATGGACTGAAGCCAAAAAACAACCAGAGGCATTTGTGGTGTCAACAGGAGACTGTGCAAGGGATTTCCCTTTTCTCCCCGCCCTTCCCACCACGTTAGATCTGATCATACGGAACTTCAATGGAGCAGGATGAAGGGAAAATGAAGTTGTGTGAATTATTGCTCCAGGACACTGCTGCCAATCTAAAAATGTACCGCCAACACAGCCAGCCCGCTGCCGCCAAAGCAAGTCTGCACATTTCATCTGTATTTTTAGGTGCTGTACATCCCATCTTGTGCTTTTATATGTGAAACAAACAAACAAAATCTTTTAACAGGGCTTTAAGTATACTTTAGGTGTTTATTAAAAAAAGTTTAACTAATTAACAGACCTTCTGCATACTTGAATATACAAACAACCAAAGATAATGTTACTGTTTGCATTGTACTAACTGATCTAAAGCAGTCAGATAACTTAAATATTAGTGAATGATGATTATGCAGCAGCAAGATTTACAAGACAGCACTAATACTTGCTATCTGCTAATGCAGACTTACCTGGAAGGAGTTAAATTTGCACTTAGAGCATGTAGATGACATGATTCAGAAAACAAAGCAAATCTGACTTCAGTGGGCTGTGCCGCTAGCATATACTACTTTACTAAAATACCAATTTCATTAATCTGATCATCATGCACCAAAAAGTGGCATTTGAATAATAATTAAAACCTGAAAATGCAGCCATCAGGTAAGACTAAAAGCCCATCTCTTCAGCATCCCATCTTCAACAGCGCTTGGCTACTGACCACTAGAAAAACAAGGCCAAACATATAGTGATTTTTACTGGTATACCACCAGGCCCACCAAAAAAAGTGGGATTCAAACTTCCCGAGTCAGAAGTGGTATTTTGGAATGTAAAATAAAAGCCAGTTTCTGAGCCCAAACGCAGCATCCCCAGCTGCCTTTTCCAAGAGCCACAGCTCAGCTACGCGCTGGGTAGTGAACGCACAGTGCGATCTGAGCCAACACTTGCTGCTTCTCCGGATGCCGTCAGCTCCTGCTTTGAGAGAGGCAGGATTATAAAAGAATAATTCTCCCCCTTGGCCAAGCTGCTCCAGACCACAGGCCCTCGATCAGTATCACTATTTTACCACTATTTCACTTGGAAAGCAGAGGGGAAGTCAGAACCTTTGTATCGATGAACTCCCCTCTCCCTCCTTGAGATTAAAGGTGACTTGTTCAGATGCAAGTGTTTTAAATGCCCTTCAGAACCTCCACTGCGTTGGGGAGAATTTCAGCTGCACATCCAAGTTTTACAAGTGTCTTGAAAAGATACCTGAAATGATTTATACCATTTAATTCGGTACAATCTAAATCAAAATAGATAGCATAGTCCTGACAGACATCAGGACAGGGTGCTTTTGCTCCGCTGATATAAAATAGTAAATTCGAAAAAGGATTAGCAAAAAGCATCAAAACAGTGACATATTTCCGAAGAAAAATGTTCACAATTACTCAACTTCCATAGAACTCCAAAGCCACACAAGCTTTATTGACATTCAAGCATATTTGACTTTTTAAACACTAGTCTGGACCACACAAGTGTATCAATTTTAAAATTTCGTTTTGTATTTCTGGAAAATACTTCAATACAGGTTTGGTCTGGTTTTATAGTTTGGTTGTTCCTCCAGCTGTATATTTAACTTAATGCTGGCCCAAACGCACCTGTGCTGGGTGATAATGTTAGCCTTACAGAAGACAAAGTTTAACACAGGATTTTTTTTCTGGCCTCAAGAAGGTTTTGCTCATTATACCTTCAGATAAATTAGCGCAACCAAACCCCTTGCCAGCACAGATCTGTAGAATGGCAACCTTCACAGCTATCCGCAGGGGTAAGAAACTCAAGAACTCGAAGTCTGCAGTAAGAACACCAAACCAGGCCTTTTGCTTTTTAATTGTGGCCTTAACGAAGAAGTTAAAGTTTGCAAAACGAGCCAAGAGACATGCTGAAACCTGTCACTACCTAAAAGATTTCAAGCCTTCTGAAATTAAAACTTTGTCCTACATTTTCCCATTAGTTACATTCTCTTCACCAGTCCAGATATCTTATGAACACTCGGTAAACTAGAGAATTGCACAATCCGTCAATAAAGTGAGCGTATTTTGAACTACTGTCCATATGACTCAATTTGTCAGTAAAAACTGCCACCAGCGCTGCGCTTGCAGAAAAATGTCCATAAATGCATTATTGCAACTGGCAGATCGATGTCCATAATAAAAACAAATAGATTTAACAAGCGCTTGCTTTTACGAGTTATGCGATTGGTGGGATGTGTATTCAGCTTCACCCAACAACTTCTGGGAAGGGGCAATACAGACCGGGTTAGGCACTTGCTGACTTCACTGGAGTTACAAACAGGAAATTATTCTAACACAGGAAACCTTTAAAAGCGTCAGACTGAATACTAATGCCTTCAGGATGTATTCAGAAGTTTCACACATTCAGAATTTAACGTATTGTTCTGTGAAATACAAAATGAGAGATGTTAACAACCATCACAGGCAGCAAGGCTTTTTTTGCCTCACTGCCTTTGCAGAAAATAAGTTTAATTTAGGTCAGCCGCACCCCAGGCAGAACAGCTCACTAGTCTTGAGGCTGATGTTAAACACCTCAACAAATCAGGGCCTACAACTTGTTCCTACAAAGCTCTTACAGCACCAACACCAGAATGACCATCACTGCTGAAACCAACTTTTGGTGACCACGAGTGAGGATGTCACCTTGGTACGAGCGATGGAGGACAGGGCTCACAGGGGAATTACGCACTAGTTAGAGCACAAGTGGGTACAGCAGCCAGCATGCCGAGGTTTAATTCATAAACATCAGTTGTTCTCACTCCTCCAGAACCCTAATTGCATGGGAAGAGAACACTACAAGAAGAGTTATCCATGTCTTCGACACGTTCTCCTTTGGCTTTTTGCAGTACTGTTTCTTCTACCAGTTTCCCCTGTCACCAAAGTCAGTTTAAACAGAATTTCTCTAGTGCAGCCTTTCCATCTTATCCACACTTCCCATAAACTTAATACTTTTTCTGCACAAGTCCTTAAATTAGCCATTCAAGGAAACCCCGATAACCTTCCCAAAGGGCATGAGCTTCTCCTTCAGGCTACTGTCCCTTTAGTGATGCCATTAACTGAGTCTCTACATACGTTAAGCATTAAAGAGTGGTGACAAGTTAATTACAGAGTTATCAAGAGATAAAGTAGTCACGGTAACACAAGTTGCAATATAACTACAACAGTTTCCTATAGAGCTTCTGTTCAGTTGCTGGTGTAATTGGTGTAATTAACTTGTCATGGATCAGAATGCAGATAGGAATTGCTAAAGCCACCTTGCAAGCTCACATGGCTACATCTTTTTTCCTCTGAAGCTTGAGGCTTTTGGTAGAATTGTCCAGATCTGGTACATTTCTCTCTGAAAACAAAGCTAACAAAACTTTTTACTTGGAAAAATTATGTCATAGACTGACATTCACAACAAAACAAATACGCAACTCGGCAAATTTCACATAACTGGATGTTTTTAGACAGAAGTATTCTGCATAACACAGGTGGGATTTTTGCCCCAGAGACAATAAGCTTTACAACCACCATAGCTGTCAAATGCACACTAAAGAACTTAAAAGATGAATCAGGCCAGAAAGAAGAGGGGGACCTGTTCAAGAGGGCAAAAGACCTGAAGAAATAACTTGAGTTTAACATAGAATATTCTGTGGTATCTGATTCTTTTCTGAGGCAAGCGCTAGCCTAAAAACCAGAGCCAGGTTGTCCCCATGTTCGCCAACCCTTCAGGTCTTGACGCTAGAGGCAGATGTAAAGGTGCATTGACTCTGCTCACTTCTTCCTGCAGAGACCATACAGAAACCCTTGCAAATGGGTGCTCGTGCACAAGGTGGGTAAACAGAGCAGCTGGAGGAGACTTTTGGCTCACAAGACCTTCTGTGGGCTTCCACACCACAGGGCAGGGAGACATCGTAATGCGCCAAGAGATCCCCGATCATGGCTCCACTTAGCTGCATTTCCCTGCAAGCGAGGGAGACCAAAGGCCACGGACGCAGTTCAGGGAGGGAGAGCTCCTACACCGCCAGCTTTGGTCCCCCGTGCATTAGGGAGACAGGCAGGGCTTAGAGGCCAAAACCTCCATCAGGTTCACAAGGGAACCCTGTCATCCAAACAGACCCCTCCAGAAGATAACCCTTGTCTTCTGTGCAGGGGGAGCACAAGTCTGGACTCAAGAGTTATGCTGTGACAGTCATTTCTAAACTCAGTGTTATGGCCCAGTTTATAACAGCAGGCTTTCCTATTTGAAACACTGTAGAGACCGCATCTTACCATTTGATAAGAGCTACATTTCACAAAAATAAGATACAACTCAGTAACAGGTTTATTTGGGAGCTGGGGGCAAAAAAATAAACAATCTTTTACATTTACTGTGTTTTAAAAAAATGTGTGCAGTTACAATATCATACTTGTTTTACAAACAACTGCAGAGCTTAGCTTTTACATCAACAGCAACAGGACCTCTGTATGCTGATATCAATTTGACATGCATTATTTTAGTGCAGTTTCATGCTGATCTGACGACAGGCTGCTGCCAGAAGGCAGGGTGCTGCCATCCATTCACCCCTTGCACTGCTCCACCAGCAGCCTGATGGAAGCCAAGACACTTTTAGGGGTGGCTGGGCTCCCAGAGCAGCCACAGAACTGCTTCCCCTGGGCAAGGGAAGGGCTTGGCAGAGCTGGCTTGGGCAGGAGCAGTGCCCACAGCAGCTCACTACCAGCCTGGGTTAAGCTTTACAGCCAGCACTGCCCTGTGGGAACGGTTATCAACCAACACGTGGGCCTACTGCCTGCTCTGGCAGCAAAGGCCCTGGCAACAAAGTAGGGATATTTCCTAAGGCCTGCAAGTGTCACTGAATACGGATACCAGGCAGCAAACATGCCCCCATAACATGTTAGGCTGTAAGATTAGTCATGGAATGGTTTGGGTGGGAAGGGACCTTAAAGATCGTCCAGTTCCAACCCCCTGCCCTGGGCAGGGACACCTCCCACCAGCCCAGGTTGCTCCGAGCCCCGTCCAACCTGGCCTTGAACCCCTCCAGGGATGGGGCAGCCACAGCTGCTCTGGGCAACCTGGGCCAGGGGCTCACCGCCCTCAGAATGAAATATTTCTTCTTACTATCTCATCTAAATCTTCCCTTTTCCAGTTTGAAGCCGTTACCCTCGTCCTATGGCTCCAATCCTGCTCCAGAGTCCCTCCCCAGCTTTCCTGGAGCCCCTTGAGGGACTGGAAGGTCTCCCCGGAGCCTTCTCTTCCCCAGGCTGGACAAGCAAAACCCCAGCGCAGAGACAAGCGTGAAGGGGCTGTGACCGCTCACCGCTGCCCCAGCTGCTCCGGGGGACGCAGGAGGCCCCGGCCGCGGCCCCGGCACCAGCGGCTCCCGCCCGCCCCAGCCCGCAGCCATCTTGCCCCCCCT
>VYZM01013506.1:1912143-1977915 GCA_013398915.1 Dromas ardeola | reverse complement strand
GGGGCCGAGCCTGTGGCGCCGCCGGGGCGGAGCCGCCCGCCCGCGCCCGTAGCCCGGAAACGGGCGCCGGCCTCGGATCCAGCGCCGGGCGGCGGCGCGGCCTGTCGGGCCCGGGCCTTGCCTAGGGCCGCTTACCTCGTTCCGCTCCGGGCCGGGCCCTGGGGGGCTCCTCTGCCCCCTCGCCCTGCTTATGTGGCCGGGGCGACAGGTGCTGATCGCCCAGGTGATGCAGCCCACCTGAAAGCCGGGGCGGCGGCTGCAGGTCACACAGGTGGTCAGAAACGGGGATTTCTGGCACAGTCCGTCCCAAAACGGGCGGTGAGGCGGGAGGAGCCGGAGCCGCAGGGTGCGGAGCCCCTGGGACCGTCGGGCACCTCAGCCCTGCCTTTAGGTGCTGGAATGCGGGTGGCTGCTGAGCAAAATCCACCCTGCCTAGGAATCAAAATGCAGGCCTTATCACTGAAATCTATTTTTTAAAAATTATCTAGGCGTATCCTTTGTCCTGCTCGCACTTCATTGCAGGATGGTGAAGGGCAACAGGCGAAAACTGGCAGCACCCAGAAATCAGCCTTTTTCACTCATTTTCGAAGGGGTAAGGGTGGGGACAGCGAACTGGCTCCAAGTTTGCAGAGGGGGAAGCATTTGGCAAATGCAATTCCTAAAAGAGGAGACACGGAGGAGCTCGGAGGGTGTGAAATGCCAGAGGAAAGCAGACTATGGGGTGAGGTTTATTTGAGGTCATAAAAAAAACCAGGACAAAAAGTGCCAGTAAAGTTTGCAACAAGAAACCACTAATTTTCAAGCCAGAGAATCTTTCACTGTCTGAATCTTAATCGGCCTTATATCAGCAAAAATTTTATTAGTCATGTTGTATGACTCAGAAACTATCACAAAATGGACAAATCCACTTGGGAAAGGTCAGAACAATTGTCAAAAAGTCGTTACAGAATTCTGGAAATCCGTTTTTCATAGGGAATGAACGCTGTAAATAAAATGACATTGAGTTAGTGTGTGTGTGTGTGTGTGTGTGTGTGTGTGTGTTAAATCTGAGTCTAAAAAAACTATAAAATACTGTCCAAAATGCAGAAGTTTCCCCAATGCAATTGAAAATAGCTTTGCGATCGTTGCGGTTGGTGCAAGCGGACAAAAGGGCAACGGCTCACAGGGGTGTGTGATGGTATTGAGACACTCCTGCTGGTTTTAGAGGTAATTTTTTTAACATGACACCTAGTTTTCCCTTTTGCTTTCTGGGCCGTTAACCTTGAGTCTCACAAGGAAATGCAAGCAAGGAATGTTTACCACCCTGTTTTACTTTCTTTGCTATCTACCTAGGCGAAGCATTGGCCAAAAGTCACCGTTGAAACTGTTCTCAGATAGTAAAAATGTCCAGAGCTTCCACACCACCCTGCTAATCGCAACCTGCAAACGCACCAAATTTGAACAAGATAGAAGTGGTCTGGGAATCTGTGTGATCTATGAAGGATGAATTACAATTAATATAAATGGTTTAACGATGATAAATCAAATTCAGATCTCATGATATGAAGGGTTTATGAAGGGAATTTCATTTAAAGCAGCAAAGAAATGATATTACAATAAAGGAAAAATACATTAAAAGGTATTCCATGTTTGATACAAGTTACAGCTTTACAGGCTTTTGGTTCATGTTTTTTTATGCATTCAGAGTTCATCTCCCTGACTTAGCTTTTCAGTAGCCATTAGTGAACAGAGGAGTCAAACTGTTGTGTAGCTGTGCGATGCCGTGTGCTGACAAGGAGAATGAAGCTTTCCGGTAGTTCTAATGAAGCCCGGCTTAATGGTCAATTAAAAGGTACTGCCATCGCATGCCCCATACAAGTGCAATGGCTTATGTGAAGGTATCAAACTTCTCAAACCCTGATATTTATTTATTTTTTTCTCAGACATTTAAAAATCCAGTGTCATGATGTGAATTAAAAGGAAGGAAGGTGGAGATTTCTGCAATAAGAGGTGGACCTGCTGCTTGGCAAAAAAGCCCAAACCAAAACATGTTTATAAACCCAACTGTTCTGAAAGCCGGTCTCCGCAATCTTCCTTTCTAAACGATCGTCTGTTCTTTTTCTAGTTTCAGTTGACAGAATTTACGATTCATTAGTACCTCTCAAGTGTTAGTGAATGTTAGTGTACCATTTTTAGCACTTCAGTCTGGTGTTTTACCTCTTGAAAATGAATGTATTTGAATTTGAAAGTATTAGAATGCCACATTAAAGGGAAACAATGCTAAACGGCATGAAATCTCTCTGTCCTGATAGCCTTTTCTCAAAAGTAACCAGTTCCTGAAACTTTACTGTAAGTGGAAACCTCCCCAAAATATGTATTAATCTTTTCTGACTCCTCTCCCAAGGTGATCTCCTTACTGCCTGAAGCAGGAAAATTGATTATCTTTAATATGGTTGTAGTTTGCATTGTAACAGGTTTGAATAGGGAATGTGTAATATCCAGAGTGTCTTAAAACCTAGAGTCGTGGGTTTTGGTAGTGGATCCACAGGCTGTCTGTTTGCACGGTAAAGAAGTGTTTCTCTGCGCTGTTTCCAGCTTTACTGCGTTGTAGCTTGATGGAGTGTCAAATACGTCTGTTAGTAAATGAGGTAAAAAAAGTACTGCTGATGGGTTTTCATTCTGTCCTCACAATTATGAGCATCTTGTTCAAATCTCCTCTAATCCTTCTGCTGCCCAGATTTTGATCTTTGCTGCCTTAAGTAAATGCAATTATAATTTTAACCACTGAACTTTTGAATTTCCACCTAATCTGTCCTTTAATGACAAGGCTGAGGAGACTGTTCCTAATTATATGTATCACTGGTCAATGACATCAGTGTCAACAAAACATATAAATATATATCTCCCCTTTTTCATGTATTAGGCCTGTTCCTAGCACTGTAGTTGGTGTATTTTGCTGGACTTCTTTATTAAATCATCTTGGAGGGCCACTAGGCTCTCCTAGGAGTTTCCAGCATTCAGTTATGACACATCCAGTCTGGTTCACTAATACTAAGGCTTACGGGGAAATTTTCATAACACTGATACTGTTAAGAAGATACAAATTTTCTAAAATGTTTTTCAGGTCGTGTCCCATGTCTTTGTTTTTCGTTCAAGGCATTTTCCTTCAGTTCTTTATTTGTTATTAAGTCTGCTGCTTATAAGACACTGCTCATTTAACGTGGCGTTTTCAGGTGTAGGGCAGTGTTTTGCCGGGACTGGAACATCTGTCTGCAGTTGAGTGCAAAACGCCCTTCCAGTGACGGCACATGGGTTTGCTTCCAAGTAAACTAAGGCTTAAACCAATCCATGAACTTTGGGGTCACAGAATGTAATGGGGCGGGACGGAAAAACTGAAAAAGGAGGTTTTTATTAAATGTCTTGAGATGTGAATTCACAAATATTTCAGCCTGGATTAAATTCCTTGTTAAGGACTAACCTCTGAAAGCATCTACTTTCTGCAACATCTGCTGTGGAAGAGAGACTTGGGCACTGGAGCTGTAACTACCCTCTTGCTAGCTGGAGAGAGAAACAGATGGAGTCTCAGGGAAGATGTGGGATTGAAAATCACTGTGATTTGGACCTCACTTGTAGTTCTTTAATTTCCCCCCAGAGAAAATTGTCAGATTGGAGCACAGGCATAATATATTTCTGCCTTTGTGTGTGTGTGTCTTACTGAGTCAGAATCTGGCCTCGATCACTTCCTACGCTCCTGTGACCTCTCTGCATGAACCTCCTCAGCTGTGAATAAGTGCAGTAATGTAACCTTGTATGATTTCACTTGAGCAAGTAAGTAAGTCTTGCTTTTCACATTTATAATCACCAGGAAAAAAAAAAAAAAAAGGCTGAATGAAACCAGAAACTGTGATTTCCTTTGCCAAGACGCTTGCGTTTTCTCAACAGCGGGGATGTGTCCTGCAAATTTAAATCTGGAAGGTTCATGTCAGTACAGAGCTAGCTATTTGATCCGGGCACGTTCTGTGCTTTAATTGGCCCTGAAGGAGAGTGTGTATGTGTGTGTTTGTGAAAAGCATGCCGAATCTGGTTTCAAAATAGGTTTTTAATAACGAGAATAATCTCTTAGAGCAGACTTTTGTTTGCAGCACATTAGGGGAGTTAGTCCGTGTATTTTAATTGGTGTGAAATGCTGAGAAGCGCACACCTGGGGCACTGGGAAGTGGAGCCTGCGTCTGGATGGGTATGCGAGTGCAAGTGTTTCTGGGAGCAGCAAAAGGAGTTAAATTTTGATGATGTGGGATACGGTCTGTAGTAAGAAAAGAGGTCTAAGGGGTAGTTCTGAAGACGTGTGGTTTTCTAAGGCTCATTCTTCAGCCTGGGTGGGAGCAGTGTGGAGATTTGAAGGCCTGTTTGTAGCAAAATGTGGAGACCTGTAAGAATCACTGGTGATGGCACATCATTTGCAGTGGCAGCTGAGATTATTAAAGAACACTGGTACTTCAATACGAGGAGAGTATCGTCCTTGCATAAAAATGGGAGCAGCCTGGGTCTCTGCAGTTAATCTCCACAATTCTTGAAATTGGAGGGAATTCAGATGAAGATCTGTACATTGTAAGTTGCCATCCTCTTTGAAATAGTTTGTAATCCCTCCTAATAAAATTTTTTTTCTTCCCCCTAAACATTCTCCAGGCTTGTTTGATTCCACTTTCAAATGTGGAAGCATGGACTCATCTCCATTAAAAAAACAAAGAGTAAGCTAGGAGTCCGGATATATTGAGCAGGAATACAACTGGTTCCTGCGTGGGAGAGGAAGGAAATTGGGTGGTTCGAAGTGTAGAATTACTGGTAGGTTAAGAAAATGCATTTTAGTAGGCAAACCATTTTCAGTACTTATGAAGAGGTTTGGCATTGGGAGAAATATGATTTCCTGTAATCAAGGTGCTGGGAGTTGTTTGCCAGCCACTAACGCCTTTAGGGAAATCTAGTAGCAAACCGTGTAAATGAAAGGGATATTAGCAGAGATTGGCTTCATTTTCTTTAGGGCAAAAACATAAAAAGTTATGGTGTTTCATATGCCCTACTTCAGTCGGTTTAGTTATCTCCTGGCTGCTCTATTCCAGGAGTTGCTGGAAAATACTTTGACGATATTGGTGAAGCTAACCAGTATTAAATTTTATCGGTTATGCTACAGAGAAATTTGTGTGGTAAAAAGGCTTATAAATGTTAAATAAGAGGAATTTTTGGTCAATAAGGCCACTGATAAATTTCCTGTTAAATTAAGTGTGCCTGGAGTCCTATATTTAGTGGAGCTTTTGCAGCTATTGCCAAATTCCAGCAAGGCTCAAGCATTTCCAATAATTATCACAGCAAAATTTACAGCATATATTTTTTTCCTATCGACATATTAAGCATCTTTGCAATAGAGCGCATCCTTCAAGTGGTTGGGTTATTGTAGCCTTTTTAGAGATGTGCCCATCTTTGTAATCATCGTAAATTATTTGAAAAATATTCTTAATAATTCTTTTTTAATGAATGAAGATGCCTCCTTGCGTTCCATCCTATGCCGTGGGCAGGTGAGGTGCCAACAATTATCCGTGCCATTGCGGCATCAATTACGTTGTAGGGGCAGACTTGCTCCCAAATGAAGCTGTGTGTTTACCAGGAGGCACTGGAAATTAAATCAGGTTAATTCCTTTTGGTCTTTCTAGCCAAGCAGTGTGGGCATGTGCGCGTGTACGTGTGCATTTTGTAGAATCCCGTATTGTCGTCTTAGAAATGAATCCACTTGAAGTTGGTACTAACCTGCCTCTTGCATCGATGGAAATGGATATTATGATTGCTGTGTTGAAACGTGCGCTCAAATGCATGGGGAGTTTGATACTATTTTTCAAACTGCCAAATAGATAATGTCAGAACATTTCTGAAATGGGATACTAACATCAAGATATACTGCACCAATCAGCTAACATCAGGCAAAGTATAGCGTAAAACTGTGGATGTAGGAGACTACTACAGAATTTCCATTTTCATTCCCTATGTCAACAGCTTTGTAACTTACCTAGTAGATTGTTTTATGTTTTCCAGACATATTCTCAGTAGACTACAAACACTACATTCAGCTCAGCCTTCAGAACCCAAAGAATTAGATATGCTGTAGTTTATGAAATGGATGTTTATGAAAGTATCCTTTGTTTGAATTGCTCAAAAACCCAACATGAATTCAAACTTTGACAGCGTAAGCAGAAAATAAGAGGGCCATAGTGATCTCCCAAATGTAGCCTTAACTATTGAGGTTCTCATATTGAAAATGCAATTTTCTGTCTAGATGTTTATGAATGTCTTCAAATTCCCTTTCATAATAGCCCCTTTTTGACAGGCCTTTTTCAACTCTGAAATATGAGAAGAAAGGTTGCTGCAGAATGTAGTATATACCATTATAGGAGGTACACCTCTGTCCCTCAAGCCAACAGCACTCTTTTGGAAGTCAATGATGATATATGCATGTGTAGGAGGTTGCAGAGCCCAAGATCCATTGCAGAGAAACAGGATTCTTTTACTGAATCACTGTAAGTTCAGATGCTAAAATATGGTGTGACACTTTAGGGAGCCTGTCTATGTAAAATGTATGAATTCTGTGTGATTTTATAAACTGCGTGTATAACTCCAGCCTTGTGTAATCTTCAGAGTGCCAGCAAACCACATCACGTAGCCGCCGAAGAACAGTCAAAACTCCCATTTTCACATTGTCCTCATGCTTTCATGAAAATCCTGTGGCAAGTGGCTGTGTGCTTGGGCAGCCGAGGGAAAGCAGAGTCCCTTAGGAGATTGGAGGGTCAGATCGTTGGACCTCCGTTGCCAAGATGACTGGCGACCCAGGAGCTCGAGCCTGGGCTCTGAGCCTTGATATCCCGTGCTGATGGAACTGCTCTGTCCCAAAGAGCTGAGAGCAGCCAGGGCCCAAGCTTGAAATCTGTATAGCCACCCGAGGGGAGCCTGTGAGGGAAAGCTCACGAGTTTTGGGCTATTTGGGGTTCATCTCATGTGTGTTTGGCAGCTTTGCAGTCTTTAGCCCATCTATGGCTGTCCTCGGGGTTTGGCTGCTGGGGCGTGGAGAGAGCACAGCTGGGGACCCTGGGCAAAACTTGCCCAGGGCCACCCCTTCCCCAAGGAGCTGCTTCACAACAACCCCATGGACGCGACAGGCTTGAGGAAGAGCAGCTGGAGAGCTGCCTGGCGGAAAAGGACCTGGGGGTGTTGGTCGACAGCCAGCTGAATGTGAGCCAGCAGTGTGCCCAGGTGGCCAAGAAGGCCAACAGCACCCTGGCCTGTGTCAGCACTAGTGTGGCCAGCAGGGCTGGGGCAGTGACCGTCCCCCTGTGCTGGGCACTGGTGAGGCCCCCCCTCGAGGGCTGTGTCCAGTTTTGGGCCCCTCACCACGAGACAGACACTGAGGGGCTGGAGCGTGTCCAGAGAAGGGCAACGGAGCTGGTGAGGGGGCTGGAGCACAAGTCTGGTGGGGAGCGGCTGAGGGAGCTGGGGGGGGTCAGCCTGGAGAAGAGGAGGCTGAGGGGAGGCCTTCTCGCTCTCTACAGCTCCCTGAAAGGAGGGGGTAGCCAGGGGGGGTCGGGCTCTTCTCCCAAGGAACAGGCCATGGGACAAGGGGAAATGGCCTCAAGTTGCGCCAGGAGAGGTTCAGGGTGGATATTAGGAAAAAATTTTACACTGAAAGGGATATTGACAGGGGACTTGGCGAGAGCAAGGAGAGCCATGCAGGTGTGAGGTGAGGTAGTCACTGAACAATGCTCACCCTTTGGTTTGGAGGACTCAAGTGTATGAGCATAGTGGATGCCAGGCAAAATCCAGGACGGCCGTATACAATCAAAAAGTATCAGATGCAGATTATTTTGTTGCTTTTGGGGTTGTGAACATGTGTACATGGTAGATATTATTTCTATAGTGGACTGTAGTGTGATGGAACAAACTGTTCTTTGTAGGAGAGAGAGAAAGGAGAATGATCTTCATTTTCTTTATTGTCTGTTGTCACCAAATGTTGGGGAAATTACCTGTTTCAGGGAAATACTGCTTTGAAGTTGTTGCAGAAGTACTTGGTACAAAGCTCTGATGCCATCCAGCATCGGTATGTTCTCCAGGAGAGCTGTTTGCTGCTGCAGCATTACCAGTTGTACTTGTCAGACTCTATCCCTGTCTTTTTCGCTGCTCCCTTGATCACTCTTTACTGCCTTCTTTGTCTTTGTTTGCTATCTATCTTTTTTGAGCGTCTTTTCCTCCAACATAATTTGGACAAGTTTCCATTTAATGTTCGGTCCTGCTTGTAATCATCGTGTTGAAAAAGGAACTAGAGATCAACAACTTCATTGTCCAGCAACAACATTCAGTTTAGTGCCAATAAAATCTGCCTTTTTTTGTTTTGAAGTTAAAGTTTTTTCCTTTTAAATATCTGTATAGCATGAATTGTCTCATAATAGTGTTAGGGCATACCTAGGGTCCTTGTCCCTCTCAGTGGTCTTGGCTTGGCTCTGGGTTCAGCTCCCCATTCAAACAGCAGCCAAGTATATAATATATAAATTATATAAATCTATAAAACGGATGCAATTCGCTGTGGCCTGTATCCCTGCCTGTTCTCAGAAGGTGCTGGTGTCCGGGGTCGGTGCAGAGGACCGTGCTGGATAACTGGGGCTGTGATGGAGGCGGGCTGGGTTGTCCCCCCTCCGGGGTGCGCTGGACCTGGCTACGTTGTTCCTGCACCCACCCGGAGGTGACATCGCTCCAAAATGCTCATGGGGTGGTGTCATGGTTTGGGCTGGACTTGCCACTGAGACGGTGGTCCAGCAAATCCACGTGGGATGCTGGTGAGAGATGCGCAGCTGGGACGGGGCTGCTCCCATGTCTACATCCATGGAGGCAAATCTACCCCATATTCAGCTTTCTAACCCGGTTTAATAACACATTAAAATGCTAACTGACCCACAACAGGAGAAAAAAAATATTTGTTTGTGACATTAAGCACCTTAACATGAAATAACTCAAGTTAACCTGCAGCAGATTTGAAGCATAAGCAGGTCCCTGGGTGGTAAAGGTAAAAACACGCACCCTGGAAAGGTCAGGCAGCTGCTGAAACCTCCTGTGCTCCCGGCGCTGACAAAACCGAGACGTAGGCAAAGGCAGCTCCAGAGCAAGCCTGAGGACTTAAGAAAGGAGCTGTGCTACTCAAAAGAGAGGTAACATTTATATTTCTAATAACGCTGTAAAGTACCAGGAGTCAGAAGCAGCCGATGAACAACTGCTCTATCTCCTATATTTGCAAGTCTCGTTTAAAAAGTTGCTAACTTCTGTTCTGCTCTCAGGATGCCTCCTTCAAATCACTGCCGTCCACTGCCTGCTTTTAGCTTTAACTGGCCTTTATGCAAGTGCAAGAGGAAAATCAGCATAGTTTAACCCAGTATAATGGTTGAATAGTTTTATACTGAACGGAACATGGAGTAGAGATCATTTTGATTAGTATATTGTTTCAACACTGGACAAATACAAATATTTCTCTTGAGTCTTAGGATATTTTTAATACTGCTTTTTAGATGTTGTTTTCTTTTGCTTGAAACGCAAAATGCGTTCTTCCCAGAATTTTTAAACTTGTTCTTTTAATTTTTTTAAGGGTATCCTGTCAGTTTTTAAATACAGTCTTTTCATGTTGCCAATGAATTGCTTTGATCTGCAGATGAGAACTGGTGAGATGCAGCTTCCTCGTTGCTGAACTTTGCCAAGAGTTTCGAGTGCCTCTGCGATCGAGCCTGTCAGAATCCTAAAATTGGGAAAATAAAATTCCTGACAAGACTTTCCAAAGCAGTTTTTCCCCGTTGTCTATAAAGCAAAAAACCCAGAACAGGGCATCTGTGCTGTAGTAGCGTAAAAGTGAGTAAGGAAAAAAGGAACACAGTTTGATTAACGTGTCCTTTGTTTTATCTGTATAGTAATAGCTGTGAAAAAAGCTAAATTCCTCTTTCTCTGCACCACATCTTCATGCGTCCAGAGAGATGGCAAGGGAGGAGCTTGCAGCGCAGAGGGGTAGCTGGGGACTACGCAGATTGCCCCTGAAGTGGTCTTAAAAAATTTGTCCTGAAAAGAACAATATATGGTGACGCTGTAGGACCGTAAGATGGTCCAGGCTGGACTGGAGGAGGTCTCCAGGCCACCCCCTGTCCCCGCAGGGCCAGCTCAGACCCGGCTGCTCGGGGCTTTCCCCCAGCCGGTCTTGACACCTCCGAGGATGGGGATGGCACAACCTCCTTGGAACCTGTCCCTCAGCTCCTCTGCCCTCCTGGGGAAGGCGTTTTTCTGAAAATCTAGTGCTTTGGGTGCCCCTCTGTGCCGAAGCTCAGCAAACACACACGTCCCTTGAGGGGAAGTAGGCTTTTTTGGTGAATTCATATCAAATTACATAGTGGTTGGTTGGAAGAGGTAGCCCAACATTATTTTCAAAAATACCATAGTACCTTCAGACTCAGGCGAGTGATTCTTTTTAGTTTAACTGCTGCTTGAATTCTACTGCATATTTCAGGGAATATGTAAATAAAACGCCATTCATGCCATGGGATCAGCATACTAATTTATGGCCAGATCTGAAGCCTTTTCCCAAGGCAAAATACAATTAAAGCCAGGCAGAACTTGACCTGAGTGAGGACTTCAGCATTTGATCTGTGAATTTTTACTTTTCAGCATTTTTATTATTTGGGTACAGTAGTAAAAATATTTCTCCTGCCAGTGATTTTACATTGTGCTGGATATTGAATTCCTTGCAGTAAAGGCCTAACCTCTGGAAACCTAATCTTATAGAGCGTGCTATCTAAAGAACTTAATTCTTATTGGGATAACAAGTTTAAAAATATATATTTTTAAAGCACATCCATGACATTTTTGTTAACCTGGTTCTAATGGTGATCTAGCAGTTGCGGTAAAGGATGAAAAGGGAAGAACAGGCTGAGATCTAATCTGACCAACTCATTGATTCACTCCCTGACCTTGGGTAAGCCTTTTGACCCGCCTGCGCCTCAGTCAACTCAGCTGGAAAATTGGGTGAAGAGCGGAGCCTGTTAGAAAACCATCTTCAATTTGAACAAAGATTTCCCGGAGACCCCAAAAAAAGTGAGTGTAGTCATTTTGTACAGACATAATTGATTGCGGACCACACAAGAATAACATCCTGAGCTGTGGGATACTGTGGATGACATCTCATTCATCCTGTGGTGGCTGGGTGGTCTCTGCGTCCACCGCAGCTCGGTCACTTTTCGTGTGTCCAGAGCTGGATTTTCACTTCCACAGCATTAGTCGGGCCGTGCCTGCCCTCGTTAGGAATGTGGATCAAATATTGCATGAGTCTAAGAAGGAGTAGTTACTATTGCTGTTCAGTTTAGAGTTACCAAACTAAGTTATTATCCCCTAGATTTATCACAACCTAAAGTGGCATCACATGCTGCCATATCAATAAAACATAAATATGAAATCTGGTCTCCACCCAGAATTCCCCCCATGCTTTCCAGCGTGCCCTCGGTCTGCCAAGCCAGGTTTCATGTCATCAGTCTGTAACGAGCAGTAATTACCAAGATGAAGATTCAGGCTGCAGTCCCGACATTAAGCCTTGCGTGTACGCTGGAAGCAGGATGGGTTTGCCCTGCGGGGTGCAGGAGGGTCGGCTTTGGCTTTGTCCTCGAGGGAGCCGTCCGTCTGTCCGTCCATCCAGCCCCCGAGGGGCCATCAGGAGAGGCTGGAGCCCCGCGGAGGAGATGAGCCAGGGGCATTCCCATGGCGTGTGGATCACCAGGCGGAATTGGCAGCCGGCGCCCGGCCGCACGCACCGAGCTCCCGACTCTCACGAACTTGGCCCTGTTTGTCCTGGGCAAAGGCCAGCTTCTCTCGCTGGTGCCAGCGTCTTTAAACTCTCCTGGACTTACTAATCTATTCTCCATGACCCACGCTGGAAAAATGACCATTTCCTTTTCCCAATTCCCACATCTGCTATTTGTTTTCCTCCCTTTGCCTTCCCGAGATTTGGGAAGGAGTTCAGGAATGCGGAGCGCTATTCAAACTGAAGCTGACCTCAAGATAGCGAGTGGCATTTATCTACAACGCTCGTAGGTAAAGAGTTAAGGGGAAACGGGCACGTTTCTTCCCTTCCACGTGCATATTTCTAGACGTTTGCAAATTAAATAAAAATCTTGATTTTGTTCTGAAACGTTAGCTGGCTGGATGGCAAGAGTAGAAAAATGTAGTATTTCCAATGGAAACTAGTAAATCCTGCATTGCCGGTTAATTGGCTCTGTCATTATCCTTCCATGAAATATTCTAGGTTTTAACATTAATATTAGGTGCAAACACCTAAAAAAAGTCGCTTCTACTAGTCCAAATGAAATTACTATGTGGGAATGACATTTACGCTGGAATAAAATCATCACTGTGCCTCATATAACATTATATATATATATGTATATATTTTGCATTAAGAAAAATCCCAGGCTTGACTCACTTTGAAAGTGCGGGCACAGAAAAACAAAATGAAATTTCACTTGAAAATATTCAATTTTCTGAATGGAATATTCTGAAAGCATGTGTTTCATTTAGAAGACCTAAATAGCAAGGAATTCTGAAAAGCAGTAAGGACAAATACAGTGTGGAAGCAAAATACAGTCAAAATTTGCAGAATGACACAAAATATTGCAGTCTTGAGAGGGGCTGGATGATGTGCAATGGGATGGCTTAACATTGATTTCATTGGGGTGAAGAATTCACACTTTTTTTTTTTTTCCCAAAGAAGAGGGCTTGATAGACCTCCCTAAATGCATTTCTCTGTGATCCTTTTTAATCTGAATGAAGTGATTTTAAAATTTTTTAGGCATCCCGCGTGCACAAAGATATATATGCACCCTTGAAAAAAGAACAATAAAAACAATCACATCTTGGGAGAGATAAACTTGTTAAGAAAGATTAAAGGGAGATTTAACCAAGAGAGTTACTATCCACAAAGATGCTTTATGCTTTTCTTTTAACACCTCAGTGGAAGTTCGGTGTCAAAATAGAAACTGGAGGCTAAAAATGGGATCTAGGCCTACTGCTGTATATTCCTCTGGGCTTACAAGACTAAGCAGAAGTACAGGAATTACCCACAAATATTTGGTGGGGTTTATATCAAGAGCCTAAAATAGATGCGGACTTACGGAACTAATGGGAAAGTAATTTTAAAAGAGCTGATTAAACTCGCTACGATGCTGCTTTTTAGATTAATGGCCAAGGATGAGGAGCTGAATTTTTCTGACTTTTGATACGCGTGTTCCTACTAGTAATGAGAATTTGATGCCAGGAATTGGCTGAATAGCAATGAGTGCGGGCAAAGGCGCTGAGGTTTGCTTGCAGCGTGCTCTGGTGCCCACTGGCCGGTGATGGGTGAAACCTCCTGCCCCTGTCGTCTCCTCCGAGGTGGCACGTCGATGTGTGTGTGTCATCAGCAGTCCTCAAAGAGTTCTGAAAACTCGTGTGTACTCATACATAATCTACCATTATCACTCTTGTGTTCCTTTTGCTTTTACTTCTAGCCAGATTTCCTTTCGCCATCGAGGACCTTTGTTTAAGGTTATTTTTCCTTAGATATATTAGGTTGCATTTTTTCCAAGTTAAATGTCATTTGTTCAGTATGAGACTGCACATTCTGCTTTGAAATACCCTCTGATTGCCGAGGCCGTCGACTCTGGCTATTGTAGAAAGAGAATTCAGAGATGAAAAGTGCTATTAGGTCATCCAGCCCATCTCCCTGCCAACGCTCCATGGATGGAGCTGGCTCTCGCCGTGGTGACAGCTCGTGTCCGATGGGAGCCGTGGTAGTATCTTTGGGCAGCTCTTTTTGGATCCGGGCTCGGTGTTTACTCTTGCAGGCAGATAAGGTTTTCTTTCATGTCCATGTGCCATCAGAAAAGGAAAACCCAAAGCGCTAGTGGAATGACTCCACCATTGTTACTGGGCGACCCTGCACAGTTTCAAAAGATATTGCGTGTCTGGGCATCAAAGAACGGCAACGGCGGCAACAGAGAGTCATGGCTTGGTGTAGAGTCCGTAGTCTGTCCGTTTGCAGTGAAGCACCATGTGAATACAAAAGTATTTGAAATATAGAATATATTTTTGGCATAACACTTAAATGTGGAGAACAGAAGGCAGAAATATGGTTATAAAGCAATCAAAAATCCATACTTTTGTTGGAAAATTAATACAAATAGCCAAACCAAGGCACTAATCCTTTTCTCACTGAAGTCAGCGGCAAAGCTCCCTTTGCTTTCCATAGGCATAAATTAGAGGTGAAGAGAAAAACGGGTTTATTTGTAAATGTAATTAACTTAGTTTGAGATGACAAAGTTGCTGCATGGAGGGAAGGTGCGCATCCTAATTGTCTTCAACAGCTTCTGATCGCTAGATTTAACAGTGACTACCCCTCGGTCTATAATATTTTTTTTTTCCCCTGTGGGGACACTTTGCTATGCATGTTAACAGCACTGCAGTTGCAGTAGGGACAGTCCTGGCTGATGTTCAATTAGATTAAAACCAGTGATTTTTTTTTTTTTTAAATGCTTTTGTTGTTCTTTTTGACATGGGGGTGGGTTTTTGTTTCTTTAGAGATATGGCATGAGATTCATCACGGTAAGAGTGGCCCTTTATAAGCTGGAACAAAAGGGACATGGAGGAAGTAGGTACGTCTTTTAGCGTAACTACAACCAAAAAAAAAAGGCAAAAAAGTAGAAAAAACAATTTAAATGCTTTAGTGTCCTTTCTGTGTTTAGGTGAAACCTTCAGACTGGCTGTCTTTCAGCTTACCAGCTAATTGAGGAGAGAGTGGCGGCATAAAAGCATTTTTTGTTGGAGTTAGAGAAGTAATTAATCGATCATATGTTGTTTCTTTGGCAATTATGTGATATTCCCCTGTTAATCTGTTCAAAATTTTTGCCTCAGTATAAACATGCACTGTCTCTGCTGTTTTCAGAAGTCGATCAATGAAGTCCCTCTCTCCTCCTCTGGTCAGCCTTGGGGACCCGCGGCTGCCGTCCACCAAGGCTTTACAGGAGCGTTCGCCGTTTCAGGGATGCCAGATAACTCCGCAGACGGGAGACTTTTCCATAATTAAACTCTGCGCAAAATAAAGGGAGATCTTCATCACACTCTTTGTATTCATATAAAATCTGTTGGCATGGGAGCTAGCGTTGAATAGCAAGGTAGGCAAAATCAGTAACGTTACATTACGTTTGCCCTGTAGCCACTGGAGGGTCCCTTAAAATAAAGTCGCCTTTTATCTTTGCTTTCTGAATAAACATAAAACTAGATTTTTAGTGCAAAATCCTGATTTCAAGGTTATTGATGCCAGACTAAATTAATACAGTCTGTGCGATAGCATACAAAATCCCCAGCAAAGCCAGGGATACTCCTGTCTTTTGAAAGCTTGACATTTGTTTTTCATCATGAACTTAAAGGTCACCAGCTACAGATGAATCAGGATACCTGCTTGAGTTTACATTTACATGCATTTTATTTTATTCCCATGTGCACTTTTTATGAGATCCATCACCGGAATAAAACTGTAGCTCTCTTATTATCCAGGTTTGATAATCTAGAAGAGTTATCAACCTGCTGCCTGGAAGAGCAGACGAGTTGTCTTCAGCGCATCGTGGTGCCGCTGCAGTTCACTGTGGTGGGCTTCAAGAAATGCCTTTCCTTTACTTGACCCGAGCATCACCACTCGCTTCAGCTGTAAATGTAATGTTAAAAAGTGCCTGTCTGGTCCTAATCTATAATTCTCCACGTTCTGTCATCCTGCTCAATCCCTGAAATGACAGCAGCGTTGCACTGTCAAACTTACTGAAAAATGGTTTGTGTGTGTTGATGCTTGTTTAATTCTCATTTTATTTCTACAGATGAAGATGCAATTAATCAAAACGCAGGTTTCGGAACTTCCAGGGATTCAAAATGCCTCATTCAGACTTACAATGGATGTGTCCTGTGTCTCCCGCATATGAATTTCTGTTTTTGTTCAGACTAGCAAGTGACCTGTATTGCTGCACAGATTTTTTGAAACCAAATAACATTTTATATTTTTACCAAAATACCTGTGGAGCTGACAGAGCATGATGCATTCATTTTCCTTGATTTTGTAGTGAGGGAAAAGGCTAGCATGAATAATTCAAAAATAATGCTGAGACTGTTAAGATTTAGTACTGGAGAGGTCATCACAGTTGGGAGAATGAGCTAGGAGACTATTACTATTCCACGATCTTTGAATCTCAAGGTGACATCATTATTATTTCTCTATATCTATAATGTGGTGCTGCAACCAACTTATTGCAGTGTTTCTCATGTAGGGTAGAAAGATCAATTACATACAGACCTCAAAATGTGAACTATAAGCATAGTGTCCAATAAAACTGTCATTAACAGTCACCACAATTTTAACTGTATGCTTCCAGGTCAAGCCGTTTTAAAAATGATAACTGACATTGAAAGGTTGAATAAAGAGCACCCGTTCCAAAGGGAACAACTCTTTACCCAAATAAATTTTCATTAACAAATACGCTAATTCCATTCCTCAGTTTACAAAAGCATTCGGCATTTCCCTTGTTGTTTCTGGTACGCACGTTCACAGGCAACCCTGGAAAAAAAAAAAAAAATCCGAAGTTTTCCACATGATCAGCGTCGACAGCGGTATTGGTGAATGCAGATAGAGCATCCCTCTGCAATCTGATTTAATTCATTCCTGCCTTCGACAAGGAACTGAAAGATATTACCCAAATGGAAGTCATATTACGGTAGCGCTTATTGCGTTACTTTAACTATTACCTCACCTCTCCCTGTGCCGTTAACTCGCCAGCCTGCCTGTGGAAACGTGCCTTATCCAAAATAAACAACTCGCGAATATGCAGAAGTAATGTATGCCAGGAAACAGCCGTTAGGACTTCAGGGGCATCTCTCCATTGGGTGAGCGCTGCCTTGTGTGTTTAATTAAACATCCATTTCCCTTGGAGAATATTCCTCAAGACTGTAACTCTTCCAATAAACACTTTTCCTACTTGTTTTGTTTTCTTTTTGTAATTTTCACATGAGTTTGAAAGATAAATAAGGCAGCTTTCATAAGGAAATTACAGAGAAAAAAGGGTTGTTGAGCCACCTGTTCTGAACACCAGGATGTTTTGATGTAAGGAGTGCTCAAATGTTTCTAAAAAGTATGCTGCGACTCTTTTGAGACAATGATTTCCTCCTCTGTTTTTGAGGGCACAAGCTACTCTCCTCCTCTCTTACTTCTTTCCCGATCTTTTTAATGGGATTCAGGCTTATGGTGTCGTGACAGCTCCTTACAGTAAGCTATAAAAATATTAATATGACTAAGCAAGCATATTCAAGGAGCAAATAGATGAAAATATGTAAAAATGAAAACCTTTTGTTATTTTCCCTGCAAGGCTTTCTGGTGTGCGCCGCTGGAGAGAAGGGCACTGGGGCAGGACCACGGGCTCCAGCCCTGCTGTACCGAAAGATTCAGCGGAGGCTGGTCAGAGGAATCAAGATTATATAGGCTGGTAGAGATGCGATCCTGCGGCGGGAAAAATAACACAACTGTGAAACAATGTCTTTCTCATGACTACAGGAAAATTAAAAAGAGAGTAACGCAGTGGATTCCTAGGTATAGCTTTTTTTCCGGTTCAACCAAACATTTATTTGCATTTTTAGCATTTGGAGGAAAGCCACATGACTTAAGCCCCTCTTCGCCCTCATTATGCAGCCGTAACCGCCATAGTTTTTCTGTCGGCCTGTTGGCACACAGTGATGTTCACCCTCTGCAGCGCGCGTGGTCCGGAAGCGGTGGTGATCCACCAACTGGTCAGCGCTGCTTGGCCTCACGCTCACCCTGACGTTGAGTTAGGGAGCATCAGAAGATTTGAGCATCATCACTAACAATGGTAGCCTTCTTCTCGGGTACCTAGGAATTGGAGAAAGAATTGGAGATCAGAGGAAGAAACAGGTTTTATGGCAAGAGTATTGAGAACCCTGGAGACTTATGCTTTATCACGGACTTTCTTGTTTTGGGGGCACGACGCGATGGCAGCCACATTTACTGTTTGATTTATGTGCAGGTGCTGTAGTGATGGAGCTACAGAATTAGTTGTGTGATCCCAATAGCCAGCGGCAGTAAAGGCAGCGAGGACGGTCTCACAACTGAACGCGGTACCGGGAGTCTGCGGGTCAGGAGTCAATTCAAATGGTTTATCTGCTCTAGTATTTCCAAACTTAATACTCCTCTAATTTGTGTTATAAGGAGCCTGGGAAAAGATTTGCTGCCAGTTGTGCCTTTTAGATGACCTGAGGATTTCATTTGGAGCATACACGCACTGTGCGTAGTGCTAAATTTTACTCTGAGAAGCAATCTGGCTATCGGTGATCTCGCTTGAAATTTAAAAAGCATAATAATAATTTAATAATAATGAAATATTGTTGACAATAATGACGTTTTTTCAGAAGCAAGTAGGGAGAAAATCATCTTTCTGCCAAAGAGCTTGGATTTCATAATGTGTTTTGGAACAACTGCAGTCCTTTCGGAAGAGGAAAAGCGCTGGTGTCCGAGCCCCCAGACCAACCCCAAACAAACACAAAAGCAAATATTTCGAGGGATTCTTTGTTCATCACTGTCCAAACTAGAAATTCCATCAATTAATAATGGATTCTGTAAAAAGTGTTGAAAAACTAAGAATCCTTTAGCATAGTCAGTTACTTTTCACATGAAAGACGTTCTGTGGCCAGTGCCCGGTGAAGGGTGTTATCCTGTTACTCAACTAGGAGAGGAGAAAAAGGTGGCAAGAAAAGCTAAAGAGAGTCATTAAACCTGTTTATCATTAAATAAAATGTACAAGCTTGTTCATAACGCAGGAATGCAAAGTATACCGTTAAAGGAAATGTAAACGTAACTGCAACTATTTCATTTCATGTGAGGTTTATGTTAGCTCTCCTATTAAATTTAATGGGTTGCCTCATGAGAAGCAGCTCGTTAATATGAATATGAAGAGCATGTTTCAACCTGCAAACTAAATAACACAAAGATGTGTGATGTTTATTTTCCTTTGGTAGATCTTTGTTTTTTAAAAATATGAACTAATGCGGTAGAAATAGCTGGAGTCCGGGGATGAGGCGCTGGAGTGGGAGTTGGGAGGCCGTGTTTCTCATTCCACTCAGTGGCGTGAGCTTCTGATGTGAACCTGGGCAAATCAATTAACTGCTGTTTACTTTGGTTACTGAATTGGGTTAAATCAACGAACAGTGTAATACCTTACTTATTGTGAGGCCAAATAATTAATTATACTGGTTTAGATGAACATCAGTGGACTGCCTGGAGTGAGGGGCAGTGCTGGAGTGGGGCTCCAGAGTCTGGGTGTGGGAAGGTGGGCAGCATCCTTGATGTGCCGGAGACCTGGGCTAATGGAAATGCTTTACCCACTGGTGTGGTCGTTAATTGCTTATGACTCCGGAGTGAGCACGGCCATGGCAATTGGGTTTTGCAATGTGGCTGCCCATAGACGGGAGAAAAAGGGACATCCGCAGGTCCTTCGTTTCCTTCAGGACGATGGACAAAAGAGACTTTCCCATGGGCGAAGCACTTGTGTGGCTGTGGTTGCTGCTTGATGTGTTTTCAGTCAGCTGCTACATGAAAAAAGAAGGTAAATGAGCAAAACCCCTTAAAAATGAAATTGAAAAATTAGACAGCAAACAGCCAGGAAGGACCATATTTATGGCCCTCGAAGGAACATTAACTTGCCCGCATTTATCAAATTAGGGTTAATTTTCCAGAAGACAGAGTCCCTTTTGTGGTTTCACTCTCTGGCCACAAAACTAACACTCACCTGTGAATTGCAGGCATTGTTTGAAGGACTGGTGCCTCCAGTAACTTGAATTTTATTAGTTTATTTGTCACTTATTCATCAGCAAAATTTCCTTATGATCATTTTAAATTCCTAAGTAGGTATAGGGATTGTCTTAAAACCTTCTGGTGGAATTTATACCTGAGGTTTTTTGAAGCATGGGAGGTTTCACATACAACAGTTAAAATAAATGTTATAACTGAAAACTGCCAGAAATTCAGGCCTTGATCCTGTCGTGGGATACGATCAATTATATTGCTATAGTCCTGTAATGCAGCGCTTAATTGGGTAGCCCAGGCTGCATCCTCCTACACGAGCCCTCCAGGGTGAGGGTTCTCCCCCGAGCTGTCCCTCTCCGTGGCTGGAGGGGACTCAGTTTCTGGTGCCACACGCGCACAGCTGCCCGATGCCATTGAGGTCTGGCTGTGTGTTGGAGAACACATACAGGCGGCCTGATGAAAAAAAAAACCAACCCAAATGCAAAAAATGTGATTAAAAAACAAACACAAAAAATGTGATTTTTTTTCTAATTTCAAAGTTCTCATGTCACTGCAATCACAAGAAGTCAAAGGAATATATTTGTTTGTGTAAAACTGTCATTGACACAACATTTTTTGATCATTCTTTCTGGAATTACTCGTAGTGGGGTTTTTTGTGCTGGCCTTACATGTTATGATCTGGGTCTGCTCTTGTGGGTCTCCTGAAATGGGAGCTGCACTCACTACTGGGAAACCCAGAAAACCAATTCGGCTGATTGCCAGCCAAAAATTCGAGATTTTTCCTGTTTCTTTTGTACTGTGAAGGACCTGCCACCCTAGTGGGAGCCACGGAGGTCTGCGATGAATTCATTCCCACCCCTGCTTCAAGCCCAGCGTGGGGCTGTGCTGCCCAGGAGGAGCTCTGGACACAAACCATGACCCACCAGCGTCTCTGCTGTAGTTCCTTGCGTTTCCACGGGGAGGGAAGGCTGCTCTACTGGTTTAACACCAGAGGCAATAAACCCATGTAATCACAAATAGGCGGGAGCCATCGTTGCACCTCTTTTGTTGCCTTCTCTGTACTTTCTGATGGATGGGAGCATCTGGGGGTTGAGCAACTGCAGTGCTCTCTGCGCCGTGTCTGGAGGTTGGTGGCCAAAGGCCCACTGGTGGAAAAGTCTTGCCTTGTTGTGTGGTAGCATTGGGATGGATCACAATAAAGGCCAAAATAAAAAATTTCATCATAAAAATAATCGAGTTCATTACAGGGTCCGAGTCCGTAAAATTTATAATAATAATTAAAAGTTTTGGAGGGACCTCATAAAAATTACTTGGAAAGACCAGTAAGACCTGCACTCTGTTCCTTAACTTGTACAAGGAAAAAGTGTTAAGCATTCTACTTCTTTTTTTTTGTTGTTGTTACATTTTTGTTCCATTGCGCATACTCAGGAGACCCCTTTATTTCAAATTTAAAATAGTCTATGAAAATCTGTATTGACGTAATAGCTTATTAGGCTACAAGCAAAATATTCCCAGAACTAATTTTTAATTAATATAGTTCACTGAAAACTTATAAAAGATTCATACATAATATGATAAAAGAAATAAACATCCTCAATACCATGTCAAGTTTCTTTTCTTTGTAAAACATTGTTTTTTCCTCTCTGCTACCAGCACAATAAGAGCTACTCCTAGAAAATTGACTTGCGCTTGTCTTTGGCAGCTCTGTCAGATGTGATATTTTCTGATACATAAAATGGTGCTTATTAATTCAGAAGCAAATTCTGTCACCTTTTCTCACTTTGGGTACTGCCTTTTGTAAACAACTCCGTATTTTTAATCCAGACTTCTCTGGGAGTTTGCCACTGTCCCTCCAACGGGCTGCTCCAGAGATGATGGAGGCCACTGGAAATCATCTCACTGACCTACATGAGTTTTATGTCAGTCATGAGGTAATTAAAAGCGGCAAGATTTGATGAGAATTCATCTCATCTCTCTGCCATCACATCAAAGTGAGATATTGAGCCCAACCTCATTGCAGTAAGTTCCTTCTGCAGGCAGTGAGGAGACGTTGGCATCTCCGGAGGTGTCTTTTGGCCACGTTTCTGGAAAAGAAAGGTGCATGTCATGATTGCTGAGCAGGAAACCTTGACAAAATTACCTTAAACTCTGTGTCCTCTTGGGGGGCGATGAGTTGTTCCCACCCGTGGGGTCTGACCCTGCAGATCTTCACAAGCAGGGCTCTTCTCAGAAGGCCCAGGGAGAAATGCGAAGGTCTGTCTTGAGCCTTTGCAGCAACAATGACCTTCTGTGACCTGCTTGGCACAAAATACTTAAATTTTGCCCTAAGAAAAGCAGGGGTTTGATGGGAAGTATGAGATGTTGAATGTTGTGCTGCTCTGAGAAGCCCTCTCCTCCTTGCTGTCTTCCCTCCCCCAAAGTACTCTCTAGACGTAAATCATGTGTTTCATTTTGAGTTCTCTTAATTTTAGACTGTGCGTGATTCCCATTTGCATTGGAGGTTTCCACCGCAGAATTTAATGCAAAAGTTGATCTGGGAAAGCTGGACAATAAAACCTGGGGGCTTTTGGTCGTGGGTCAGAAGGGCCGGGGCCGGCTGGGTGTGACCGGCCGCAGCTGAGGCATTCAGTAAGAGGGTGGAGGCTTTACTGCGTCATCCTTCCTCGTTTTGGCAAGGACAGGAGAGGAGCTGAACTGGAAGGCTGACAACCTGAATTCACATTTCCTGCGCCGTTGTTCCTGGTAGCTGCCGTACTCTCTGCAACAGCCCCAAGCAGAGGCTGTGTCACGTTTCTCCTGAAGTGATGACGATTAAACACGCTGCTATTTATGCAGCTAGAATCAAACTTTGTTGCCGTTGCTCAAAAAGACGTTAGCGTTCCAACCGAAGCTATAGTTCGAAACTCTAGCAAGATGAGGAGCCGTGCCATTGCTGAAATCACCGAACTCTGTGTCTGAAAATCTACGAGTATTTCACTGGAGGAGATCTGATTCACTCGGTGGAAACTTGTAAATGGGTGCTTAAAATATACTTCTACCATAGGTCTGTACCAGTGTCCCGTTCCTTACCTCAACAGCACACCCACTAGAAGAGTAATGTGACAGCATTGGCCATCTCTTGGAAGACCTTTCTTAATTAATCCAATTGAGTATCTTAGTCTAAGTCAGGATAACACTATGTATTTAATAGGATTTAGTCCTGTGAATTCTTGATATCCGCAGCTCCTCTGTAGCTTTAATATACTCAGCATTTTTCAGGATTAGGTCTGAAGGCCTTGATCCAAAAACATTTAAAAGCAATAGGTGTTTTCCTTTCACGTCGGTGGGCTTGCGTTCAGCCTCCAAATATCAGTCAATACTTTCTGATCCGAGTACAAAAAAAAATTTTTAAATCGTATTTCCAAAACTCTTATTATTTACTTTGCACCGCATAACTTCTTGAACTCTGGGTAGATTTGAATAGGGAAATATTAACTAAAACAATAATGATATTATTAGTTGAAGTTTTAGCTTTTAAATTCAATAAAAAGTACCACTGGGTATTCTTTAATGTTATAGAAGAAGAATGATTAATTTAAGGTTCAGGTGCACGACAAGGTCAAGAAAGAATTGTTACTGTATACAGTGAGCATTTCAAGATGAATTTGTAGTTTGAAGTATCATTTTATGATGCATTTTCTGTTTTGTTATCAGGGGAAGTATGATGGGTGACATACGAGTGATCACAGTGTTTTGGTGCAATGTTCTGTGATGGGCTTTTCATAAAAATTAGCTGACAATGTCAAGAGTATACAAGTAAATTTATAGCTTTCATACTGGACTGCCATTCCCAGAGCTATTTCCAATCACTTGGGCTTTTTATTAAGTTTATTGTTCTTTTATTGTTCAGTGGAGTGTAAGCAGCGAGATTACAAATAAATGTAAGTTGCAGTGGGTATGAAGTCAAGCTTGCAGAATTAGGGAAGACGCAAGCGGAGGAAAGCAGAAATTAATTTGAATCATTGGTGAGATGAGAGACCATGTCCTGACATCTCTTGTCAAATGCGCATTCGGTACGCGGCGTTGGAGGCTGACATCGCGCTCCTGCCAAAGTTACGGCAAAAAAGGCTGAAAACAAAGTGTCAGTTCTGCTTCCAAAGTACTGACCACATTTTTTTCCTTTCCTGCTTATTTTTGTTGCCTGCTTCACTCCACTGTCTTTCCTCCTTCTTGCTCTGGCGCTTGCTTGCAGCACAACAGGACTAACAAGTGAAGGGTGATGAAGTTTCTCATTTTAGTATCATTGTCATAATATCTGCGGCATGAAACCTTTGGCATTTATTTCCCTCTACTTTTTCTCCCCTCAAAGAGTGAATACTTTATCATTTTGGTTAATATCCTGACCAGCAGAGCAGAAAATCAGACTCATAGCTTTTAATGACACATTTTCAACTGCAAGTTAGTCAAAAAAAAATCATTTTTATGTGGCTCTTCAATACTTATACAGACTTCTAGAAACATAATTAAAATTTGTGTTCCTTCTTTGTTATTACTGCTGTGGACTCCACTTAAACTGGATGCTGTTTGTCTGGGCAATCAGACAATAGCTAGAATCCAAAAGCAAATCGATTTGCTGTGTGGCTTGGGCTATTACTTAAGTTATAAATAAAATGATTTTTCCCAGATGGCTCCCTGATGGCCCTGCGCTCTTCCCGGTACCAGCTACAGCTTTTCATCCCTGCTGCAACTCCCTCGTGCATTCCCCCGGCCACTTGCACCTCCATCCTCCTCCCGGCGCTGCGCTCGCTCCAGTCCTTCCCCAAACGGCCGAGATGCTGGAGCGGAGCCGAGCAGGGTGGGGAGGAGATCGTGGGGACCCCAGGGTGGCCGTGGGGCCCTTCTGGAGGCCACCCCATGCTGGAGGATCTTCAAAAGCCTCTCGCCTAGGTTAGCTTTGGAGCTCTAGTACCGAACTCTAGTGAAATGGCATTTCAGTTGAGGTGGGAAGGATACCCAAGGTTTTACAGCCCAGTGTGAGGGCAAGTGCCAAGTTTGCCCCTCTCTGAAGGTCCCCGTGGTGGGAGATGCTTGGCCGGGGGCCGGGACCCCACCGTCGGGTCTGCAGGTACCAGCCCTTATTCCGGGCGGCGCTCCTCTTTTGATAAACCTGTTGAAGCCAATGGGGCCGGGCGCTGGTGAAGTATTAAGTGACATTTCAGGTGACAAGTTGGTTTCCTAATTAATTTTTCTCTTGCAAACATTTTGAAACAGAAAGGCAAACTTTTCTCGAGGTTGTATATTTACTTCATAGGCAAGTTTTCCTTCCAAAAATGTGGGCAGTGCACCTTTGGAAACTATAAATACACATCTGAGAGCATGCTACATGCACTGACCCATGCTTTGTTTTCATTTTGCCGTTTCAAGATGACTAAAATTGTTCATTTTATGTGCTATATTTTTGTATTTTTTTTTAGAAAACTGGGAAGATGTAACCAGTAAACACACAACATTTGTAGAATGAAAACAATTATGATGAAAACAAGTATATTGGAAAATTGTGGGACTAAAAATAAATATTTTTCCATGAACACAATAGAACTATATTGAGAATTACAGGCAAAAAAATCAATAAAAAGTAGTATATAATAGCTATAGAGTTCAAGCAAAGTGCATTCATTCCCTAGTCCCTAGGAGGACCCCTGATATATACGTGCAAAACTTAATGAAAATCAGACTTTGTTGTGTCATCAAAAATAGCAAAGGAGTTGGCCGAGTTTTTCCCTATGTTTTGGCTACTCATTGCTCCATAAATATAGCACCTATTTAAAGGACCGAGCCCTGTTCCTATTAAAGTCAGTTGTGAACCTCAGACAGGCTTTGGCACAGGTTTGTGGGCCCCCATCCTTGCTTGGGGCACGGAGGGATGCTCAGTGGGTCCCATACCGGGTCGCAGGTTTGCTTTGGGATCATCCGGATGGTCGGACACGGGGACAGCCCCTCAATCCCCGTTGACGTGTGAAAATACTGGCTTGTATCTTCTGGGGAAGTTGGTTTTCAACCACGGTTGTGGTTCTCATTTCTACATGCATTCGCGTCAGCCCACTGTATTTTATAACAGTAAGTCTATACTTAGATTTAGTGTATATAGGCTTTTTTTGACTTATTTTTTGGCTTTAAATACAGAAGAATGGTCTGCTATAATTCACACAACGTCGGGCAATGCACAGGTACCTCCTGATCCGAGGCGGTGGTGGATATTCCTGCACGAAGCTGCTGGGGGCTGTTGGGGCAGGATGGTCCCTCCCTGCGCCACCTGCACAGCACCCACTGCCCCTCATTCCCACCCGGCATCGCGCGGGGCCGAGTCCCACCTCTGCCGTTCTCGGGGTCCTTCGCAAGGTCTGGCCTCCTCCAGCTCATTCAAAAACATGAAATTATCTGAAGTCAACAGTAGACTTCAGATAATTTTACTAAAAAGCTGCCGTGTGACTTGCTGCAAAAACAGAGTAATTCTGTGCCTCAGTCATCCAGGAAATATTTGATTAATAACATGCTCGTTGGAGAATAACTTTAACACCTACATTTTATTTTTTTTCTTTATATTATGCGATCACAGTAATACCGTATTTTGTAAGCATCCAGAATATTTTTTCTTCCCATGGAAGTTTTACCTTCCCTCTTTCTGTCATCCCACTGACACTGAATGACTCTCAACCTTACGAGCTAACAATTTTTAATAAAGTCAAAGAAAATATAACACTAAGAGCATTCATAATTGATTAAGTTTAAGCTGTGGGACCCCAAGCCGAGGTCGGTTGAAGACAATGAGAGCCTTTCTGTTTGTTTCCATGGGTTTCGTCAACTTTTGTTTGTGGAGGAGGCCCGTCAGGAGCAATGCAATTAGGAATCTGTCCATCTGAGCCTCTGCTTTACTTCACTTAAAAAAACCCCAAAAAACATTTTTATTTTGCTCATTGAAAGAATACGGGGAAGGATGAGAATGGAGACATCCATTCTGGCTCCCGGCCAATGCATTTTGGCCAAGAGGCAAGTTTCCTATAATTTAAAGATACGCAACAAAAAAGAAAGCCCATTGTTGTTCCAGCCTTTATTTGATTGTTTGCAACTTAAAAAAAAAAAAAAAAAAAAGAAAAAAAAAAAGAAAGAAAAAGGCAGCGAACTATAACATTTTAAATTAGTTTAAAAAATAATTCCTAGAACTTTCTTTCCCAGAAGATAGGCTGGCTTCTCGCTGCAGTTAGTCATTACGCACCCGGCCCCGATACAATGGCTGGCTCCGGGGCAGCAACCTTAAAATGCAGTTTTGCAACTCCTTCTCAGATGAGTAATCTTTACTTATGTCCCACTCACATGAGTAAGGGATACTTGAGTAAGAAATGGTTGAAGGGTCTGGCAGGCTGACAGCAGCAGAGGAATGAATTGAGCAACGGCTTTTCAAACTGACTGTCAGTGTCTCTATAAACTTGGCATGAATTTCTTTCACAGAGGTTTTAGGCATGGGCACAGCGATGACCCTGGGCTTAGTAGGCAACTAGTCAGTGCCTTTCATTTTGTTCAAATTCTTTCCTTCAAAAAAATAGCCTAATTAACTGTATTAACATATTTTTAAAAATCTATCAATAAAGTTTGTAGAGGCAGAATATAAACAGGATTGTGGATCGTGGGGTGGGTGAGGAGAAGGGCGCACCTTGCTCAATGCACTTAATATTTGAAAGCTTGGATTCTGGAGCTTCAAGATAGCAGCTTAAACTTGCAAGTCTTATAGTTGGATTAGTGCGTTTTATATATATGCTAGATCTTCCTGAGTGCACTTTTCAGCTTCTGATAATATTTATAAATAAAGAGAATCTATATGTATTTTCACCTTTTTGGAGTCTTTTATGGGAATTAGTTAGTGAGGCTGAGTCTCAGGAGACAGCTTTATTTTGTTAAACCTCTAACACATTTTGTTTCATGTTGAGTCTTTGGGAGCTCTAATACGTTTTGGGTGGGTAATGTTTCCATACATTACTACTCCATTCATAATCCATTACTTGGATAATTCCTCATTTGTGAGACCTGGAGAAATTATGGTATTCACAAGCATTTTTTGAATATTTATATAATGTCGTAGCAGGGCTTAGGATATCAGTTGGCTGGAGACAAAGGCAAGATCCTCAGTTATTCTCATACGTAAGTGCCAGTTTGATTCCTTGGCAAAAATGTAAATTGCAACGTTGGAAGGCAAAGAATTATTGAACAAGGGGATTACGTTGTAAAGCAGTTATTCTAACAGCTGCTACCCGTAAGAGGGGATCTGAGTTTTGCAGGAGTGTAATTTTACTGTACAGAACTATTTTACAAAGTTGAGAATCTCAGCACAATTAAAAAGACAAAGATGCACCAGTTTCCGTGTGCGGTGCAGAGCGGGAGATGTCCCCGTGGCAGCGAGAACGGTTGTGGTCCCTGAGCTGAAAGCTGCTCCCACGCGGAGACAGAGATAATGGTTTGGTGTTTTCAAGGAGAACTCATGTTGAGCAGCAGTCTGGCCTCTCCGACAGACGCAGACCGCAGTGGTCCAGATACAACATTCCTGGAATTTCTCCTTGTGCTGTTCTCCGTGTGGCTCCCAGCATTCCCACTGCCGTGTCTGGCCAGTGAAGTTAATGTTTGCTCCTACTTAAAGGCTTTATTTTCTGGCTGCTGCCTTCCATCGCCTGAGGATATCCCAGCGTCACTGGCAGGTGAGCGGCTCCTCAGGTGGATCCTGGGATTATTCTGTAGGAAAGGTTAACCGTTGTAATTTTGCACTTGGCCATTTCCATCTCATAATATAAATGATGTTTACAGAGGTGAAAAAACCACTATACTTTAACTTCGGAGAAGTGGAAGGTGTAGAACAGAGCAGGTGAGTCGGTTGCCACAGATCACGCAGTGAACCAGACTCAGAATTCAGAATAAATACGTCTCCTGAATCCAGTTTCCACTTTCTAGGTAGCAGGTATTTTTTCCCGTCTCCTTCCTTTGTAGCAGGAGTTGTGTTGTGACAGTTACTAATGGATTGCAATCACCGTGGTTCTTACAACAGCACGCAGTATAACCACGCGATATAACAACCAGGCTTCAGCAAAAAATCCATTTTGGCAAGCTGACAGTCAGGAGAAGTTTATTTTATGTAAATAACATTTGATTGAGTTCTGAATCGCTTTCAGAGACTCCTGGTGCTGCGTCCTGTTGCATGGGAAGGGACAAGAGGTGGGAGCTGCCCCCTCTGCAGCACAAATACCCAGCTGGAGCATAATACAAACGGCAAAGTGGGATTCAAAAATGCCACAATGGGAATATTTGTTTCCTTCTAGAAATTGTGCTCAATTCACAGGTAAAAGACATCTCCCCGTACAGCTAGGAAACAGTAAATAATCCCTCGGAGCAATAGAAGATTGCACTGGACAGACACAGAATTGTCCATGGCCTTATCCCAAAAATAAAGGTACCATCCCAGGTCTAGGTATTCCTTGCGGTGGGCTGGTCCTGTACCAGAAGCTAAGGACCAAAATTCTCCGTCGTCCCAACGGAAAGGCGGGGAGAAGGTTGTGGGTGGTCAGGATGTTGGAGCCCACATTGCACGGCGGTGAAGGACTCGCATTTCCATGTGCTCGGGAAGCCTGAGGAGGGTCTAGAGTTCATCTGCGGTGGTTAAACCTGATAAGAAATATTCTTTATGAAGACTTTTGCAAACACTTGTAGGCATTAGTCTTATGTTGAGAAAATATCAAAAATGTTTTAAATTACAATGTAGGTATTTATTTTTGCAAAAGTAAGTGCCTACATTGTCCTTGCCTAAACCAAACAAAGCCTCTACACCACCGCTGGCAGCTTCTGCCCAGCAGCACTAAACCCAGCCTCATCAGAGCCCTCGGCCATGGCCTTAACTTTAGGTGCAGCCTTATTAAACCTGCTTAAAAATAACCAATTTACTTAATTGGGTGGCGAAGGGACGTCCTGACCACCTGTTCTGCTGCTCACTCAAAGTTAATGGTGTAAATCCATCGTTTTTGAAGGAACGTGACCTGGGTGCTTTGGTTCTTACGAAGGCGACATCCGAGTTGTTGCAGGGTGAGGTTTTTTTTTTTTCTATGGGGCTTGAATTTAAGCAGAACAGTTTTTATGGGAAGTGCGATGTTGCTTCTATCGATTTGGCAACTGGGGAGACGGTGTTAGTGGGTGACCTTGAAAAATGTGATAAGTGGCAAGGGTGCTGAAAGGTTGAGGCACAAATGGGGTAGCTAAAAGCATATTTATTTCTAGCCTGTGACGATAGAGAGGGGTGAAGTTCGTGGATCTCTTCTCCATAAGAAGAAGCTCCTCAGTAGCCATGGAGTACTTTCCACCACAATCTTCTCAGCTTTGCGGAGAAAATATTCACAGCTCTGATAGGGTTCTGTGAAACCTGACAACAGTGAACCTGGAAACCTTAAAAAAAAAAAAAAAAAAAAAAAAAAAAAGGGTAAATTTTAAACCCGAGACCCGTGCGCTACTTCGGTTTGTGTTGAAAATGATACAGAAAGAGATTAAAAATAGCAAAAAAAAAAAAATTGCATGACTGAAATTGTAAACATTATTTTACTATGCGTATAGCAGATGCATGCGAATGTAGTTTGTAGCAGCTGAGTAAGGAAATTACCAAACATTTCCCAACCCCGTTCTGTCTGAGATGGAGCAAACATACCCCCCCGGGGTGCAGATGGTTCCTGTACTACTTAGGCATCCATATAAATATTTCTGTTTGCCAGAATGAAGCGGAGATTTTGGCTGTTAATGATTTATTATTCTCAGCACAGTGATAATTTAGTGGTTTTCCTAGTAAATTAGCCTGAACTCTTCAAAGAAAACTGTGAGGACCAGCCCCTACCCCTGCAAACGATCCAACTCGCTTGTGCAAAGGAGCGAAGCTTGGCCAGCTATTCCTGCTAATTAGGGATTAGCAGAAAAATAGAAAACACACATTAAAAAAAAAAAAGGGGGTTTATAAAATCTTATCGATGTCACCATTTCGTATTGCAAGAAACACAGCGAGGCGCATACGAGCAGGCAGGGAATGATTTTAGGGCTCCGTGGCATTAGTGCAGCAGCGGTGAGATGTCATCTCCTGGTGGATCCCGGCCAGCAGAAGGAAACGGGAAATCAGGGGACCCGGAGACAGACACTGCAGGAAAAAAAATAGGCTCGACAAGTCTTCTTGCTGAAACATTGAAATAAAGCTGTTCTTAGAGGTTCCGATGTGACAGCCCCATGCTGGAAAAGGAAGAAATCCTCCATCTCATGCTGGCTACAAAATGTACTGGAGGTTCTGCCTAATTCTGGGAAATGTTAAGGCAGATAATCAGAAAAATGGGAACAGAAAGTGTCATTCTTTGAGATTCCTGCAGTTCTAAGAAAACCATGAAACCTCTGACGTTCAAAAGAATCAGAGAGAGTTCTGCAACCAGGACATTTGTTGCTCTGACTGGTTAAAATAACAGCAAAAAAAGGAAAGCAGCTGTCACGTATAAGATTTCTGAAATACTACCTGTGGCCTGGACACTGCGTGTCAATATTCCTTATTTTTCCAGCAGGATATTTACTGTCTTTCCTCATGATTCCTCCTGAAATCAATGGTCTTTCCAAAGTATTCCCAAAGCAAATAGAAGTTGTGCTCTTATTATTCTTTCCCCAGCCTATGTACCGCTTGTGAGCATTTATATTTGCTAGTACCTGGGGCAGTCCGATGCAAAGCTTCGGATAAAGTTTAAAGTAAAACCAAGTGATGCATATAATTAACAAAGAGGTTGATAAGGGCCCCCCTCCCCGACCCATCAAGCTGGCTATTTTGTAATCATGAGATTTAAAGAAAAAAAACCCAAACAAACACCAAACGCATAAAGTTGGATTCTTTGTATTTGCCTTCTGAACTGTGAGGCTGTTTCGGGGTTGTAATTTTTCTCTCTGGTCGTGGAAATCAGATAGCACTTGTTGTTGAAGTGGGATTTGAGTGTCAAGGAATCAGCTGGTTCTGAGTTAAACTTCACAGAGATACACCGGATTTTTTGGCACAATGCTAGACACCAAGTATTGCAGCATTATTTCATCTTTTTCTCAATGGGAAAGTCCCAAATACATCCTGTTTTTAAGTTGTGTGTTAGAGGAATAATGGGCTTCTGGAGACAGATTCATTTATAAAGTGAAGAACTAAAATGCCTTCTTCAAAGATGTGACGCTCACTTGAAGTCCTCACAATAAGCTCACATTGTTGCAGGCACAATTTGTACTCACTGCTTTGTTTATCTCTAGGACTTGCAGTAATTAGTACTTATAAATGCTTTTGAAGCATCTCATTCATAGAAGGCATCGAGTTCCTATTGAGTGCAACGAGAGCACCTTTCAAAGCTACAATTTGCCTCCTTCAAGCAGACTCTACTGGAGGTTTAACGTTCTTGGATACGTTGCTTTAATATTTTTGTCACTACCATCAGCTTCTTTTGGAAAAAGAAAATAATGATGGCGGGTGAGTAAACAAAACTTCACAATTAAGCCACATAAATAATTAAAGAGCTTTAGCATTTTCCTTTTGGTAGTCATGCCTCTTGAAACTAAAGTATCTGGAGCCACCAAAGCTCTTTGAGGAATTGCGGCGTTTTCCACACAGCCACTTTTTGGGTGCCATCACCTGTGGCTCCTTTGTCCCGTTACTCTTTGAAGTGCAATTTCATTTATTTTTTCCTTATCTGTAAGTTCAGACTGAGATGTTTTTGTTCACACCTTAAGGGACTACGGTTTATTTCATACATGAAATATATACATCAGGACATACTCGCTATCCCAGTATACTCCGAGGCTGGTGCTCGTTATTTGCAGGGTTTGGAATACGGGCTGTATTCAAATTTACTCAAGACAGTCTTGTCTGAACTCTGAGTTATGTCCACTTTTGTAATAATTACTCTTTTACTGAACTTTAACATAATTAATGCCTTTTTTTCTGGGATTTCATGATGTGGTGGTTGTTCTCTGGTTGCTTTACCCAGGATAGCGTTGTCTGAACGCATCCCTGGCACGTGGTGTCTGCCCCTGGTCGGTGGCAGGACCCAGAAGTTGCCCACTGCCTTCTGCTCGGTTTATTTTGTGGCCCCTGAAACACTGACGGCTCTTCGCCTTGGCCAGGTGGAACACCACGGACACGCTTTGCTCTGCCCCGGATCCACAGCTCTCCCTGGCAGGGATTTGATGCAGGACCCTGATTTGCTTTGCTTGTTTGTGCGATGCCAGCAACGCTGAGGGTCTGTGCGTTCAGAAATAGCACAGTCCTTGGAGAGGGGCATGTGGCAGGGGTTGTCCAGGTCCATGGGCCGCTGGTGGCCAGTCCCTGCCATCCCCGGTGGCACTTGGTGGCACAGGTCCTGCAACCACCCCTGGCCAGGCGCTGCCGGGATGCCGGGATTGATGTCTTTACCTCTTCCTTTGGAGTTTGCCTTGTCTTGAGGGACAAGGAGTTAAAACTTCTTCCCTCCATGTTAACATTCCAAGCTGGATGATAGGTGCTTTTCAACCAGAGGGACGAGGGAACGAGAAGAGAAATAAAGAGAAGTGCTGACTTTATTCTCAACCTGGGGAGTGCTGCGTGGTGACGGGTAGCGTCTCCCTGCGATGGCACTGCAGCAAATTTCAGGAGGAAAATGGCTATTTTTTCTCTCAGGCCCAGCTATCTGTCACAGTTATTGAGACACACTTCTGCTCCACTAACTCTTGCAAAACTCTCACTAAAGTTAGGAAAGCAGAAGTGTCTTAAAGCTAAACCTGCTTGCCTTGTGCTTGCAGAAGGCAAGGGGGGAGATGTGAAAATTGAAGCTTTTGAAACAGAGGTACATTTTCTTTGCTTTTTTGCAATGAAGTCAGGATGCAGAAAGCTGAGAGCATAATGTCACTGAAGCAGAAGAGAAGGAAAGGAGAAAAAAGTCGAGGACTATAGACCATAAGGTGGTCCAGCGTCTCCAGGGAGGGGACCCTGCTCCCGTGGGTGACGTGGAGGTTGCTGGGGGTTGGGTGAGGGTTGGTTGCGATGCAGCCCCCCCCGTGTCATGGCTGTGAACCCAGAAGTGGTGACTGGCATTTTACGATATGGAAAATTGCTTATCACTAAAAGGCAAATTAGACTTTCACGTGGCTTTTGTTATTTATGAGTCAGTGTGTCGTGTGTTACTGTACTAGTTCGAAGCCGACTGGAAGTAGCGTAGTTCTGTTCTGGAGTCAACCCAGAAATTAATTTGCTTGCCTGAATGCAAAGCCTACCTTGTCTGGTCTCGCGTGTCTTATTTACTGCTCCATCTTTCTGGAGCTCTTTGTCAATAGATTTACAAATACTGTCCGTTAGTGAGGAATTCTTAGGAAGAATTTTTTATATGGGATGTTTTCCGTTATCCTTCTACCTACTACTTAATGTGCAATGTTTATTTATTGTTGTGTTGTATGATTGCAATAAACAATTGTAGCCGTCAGTTTCTTCTGATTAAATACCGTATTTGTTAAATAAATAAAATGATAGTAATGAACTGGGCCATTCTTTGCATGTAATGTATGACTTTCATATTTCTGACACTTTGGAAGATATATGAAATGCTGATATGCAAGAGAAGGCTTGTAAATCAAAGGGAGCTGGAAAAGATTCGGATCCGCTTTCTAACAGAGGGTCATCTTTGCCATTATAAACTCTGAGGGTACTTTTGACTTCTCTCTGGGCCAAGACGTACTGGTTTGAATAGGAAGCCGGACCCAGAGGACATTCATTAACAGCTCATGAAGGAAGGATTTTAAGGCACATGGGCTCTCTCAGGGTATGCAGAAAGATTTGTGCACACAATTAATGGGTCAAGGTGCTGGGTCAGGATTACATGTGGTGTCTCCATCCATGTTTCTGACGACCAGCACCCCCAGGTTGGCTTTGCTGTAATGATTAGTTATTGGTCCCAGCAGAGCCACAATTGAGGTGCAGTGATTTTCTCCACCTCAGATCCGGCTGTAGATAACGCCGAGGCACAACTGGCAGATAGCGTCATGTGTGCTTTTTAATTAAACAATTGATTTTATTTTCATGCAAATTGAGCTGTGCTATTCGGGCTCTTAAATTGCGTGGTTCGCGCTGCAGATTTCTCTGTTGGTGGAAGTTAACGTGTTAAGTTGGGTTGCTGGAGGTGTTAACGGCAGCAAGGCATTTCCAAGAGCTTCCTCGCAGCAGAGCTCAGCAATTCCCACCGATTCAGTAATTCATGTGCAAGGTACTCTCACACCTCCTCTTCATTTTATTCTCAGTATTCCGCAGAGCAACCTTATCTCCACCTATCAATTATTGTGGTATTAATTTATATCGCTCTGTATATCTCTCTTACTTCGCTGTTTGTCGCATGCTTACTTAAAATATGTCAATGTCCCTGAGTCGGTTTCTGTAAAACGAGGCCAGAACTGAACACTGCAGGTTTATTTATGTGCTAACGCCACAGCAGAGGGCTGGTTTTTTTTGAGAGTGCTTAAATAATGAACAAAAATAAGATTTAAAAAAGTTGTCAGAAGAGTACCCAGAGATACTGTGCAAACAGGAAGCGTTTTGATTATGTTCGCTGGTGCAAAATTAGTAAAGAGTTTGAAATTGTCTTGTGCTTACAGATTCCATTGTTTTCAAAGAATAATTCCATCTATTTTAACATTTTCAAGTATAATTCCATTGGTAATAGCTCTTCCTTTGATTGTGAACTACGCTAATTGAAAGGTGTGGTACAGTGTCTGTTTTGGCAGTTATGCTTATATCTTTTGTTTAAAAACTCAAAGTGTTGGCTTTCCTGTCCAGCCTTCCTTAGTATTTTCTGTTTTGGTGATGTGATGACAGACTTACAGTGTGTTTCCTTGTGTGTATGGTAACAGATGTTTATGTGAATAACAGACTTTTTTATGAAGGCACACACTTTATAGCCAAATACTAATTAAAAATAATTGCATGTAAGCATTTTTGTTTATTCCCTGTTGTGCATCTTTAATCATTTGAAATCACCTGCAGTTGAAAACTGAGGCAAAGATTTGATACTGCAATTATAAGAGGCCATCTGACTCTATATTAGAAAGGAACAGCAACATATTTGAAGAGGAAATTATTACAAAAAGTATGTGAATGCCTGCCCTCTCTGAATTTGCTTTTATACAGCATGAAAATACCAATGCATTATTTTGTTAAACTAATAGGAGTTTAAGGTATCTTATCTACCAAAACGATCCATTCTTGACTGACATCCTGTTCAGGACATATTCTGTGCACTAATAAGCTCATTACAAATATATTTTAATTAGACGTGTAACAGATGGTTCAGAGTAAATACGGGCAGTAGTACTTTTTAAAGAATAGAAAAAACACAGGTTCTTTTTAAGGACTCAGCATCTCAGTTTGGTTTTTATCAATAGCTGATTGAGTTAAGCAAAGTGAAAATTACCGTCAAAGGCACTTGAAATCATGAAAGAAGTAAAAACTAAACAAAACAAAAAAAAAACCCACCAAAGGCAGAGTTAGGAGAACTGTATGTGTTCAATAAAGACTAATCAATACGGAAATGAAAGGGACATTTTCTCATGGTTCGACAATACTTTAATCTTTACCCATAAGCAAGGCAGAGTTTTGTTGGAGATCCTGCCTGTCGCTGATGGGCAGCACCTGGGCCAAAGGCCACAAGAGCTCAGTACGTTCCCTCGCTTCCCGGGGGTTTGGATCAGATCCACAAAATAAGTTAAAAAAAAAAAAAAGGGACCTTACTTCGCTCAATTTTCTTTTCATAGCACGACACTTGGGAGGACAACGAGGGATCCCACTTCCTGGAGGAGGGAGCGTCCCCATGGGCAACCCAAAGCATCTGTGGTCGCTGGCAGCTCTGGCCAAGGTTGCGTTTCACCGTGTGTTTTCCTGGGCTGGATTGGAGGCAGGAATCGCTTCTTAACCTGCTGCAAGCCGTAGCTTTCCTACAAATACCATATGATGTTCACAAATAGTAGAGCAGGTCCAATTAGTAGCACGTAAACCTGTAGGTGAAGTCATGGAGGTGTATCATCAGGACATTCAGGTGATGGTTCTGTATCAGCATGTTGTATTTATTGTTTTCACAGAGGAGTGCATGGGGCCGGCTGATCAAGCCCGTTGTTTGAGGGATTCCAGTGAAAGGAGTTACTCTGCACCTCTGTTGTTCTAGTGGGTAGAACACGTTAGTGAGAGGGGGAAATGGAGTGATTGAGATAAAGCTCATTGTCATCCCTTCTTGACTTTAGCTTTTACTTGGAGAAGACCTCCGTGAAACAGAGGTTGGTTGTTTTGGGTTTTTTTTGAACAAGAAACAAACCCAAGTATTATGCAACCTGGTGTGTTAGTTTTCACTATTGAATTAAAGATGAGCATCAGAGAGTGACATCTCCTAAGCATATTTTCCTCTTCCGGTACACCAGTGCTGAACCTCTGCTTGGAAAGGCAGATCCCAAACCAAGATGGTGGCGAGGCTCAGGACTGCAGGGACACAATGATCAGAAGAAAAGAGATGAGCAAAATGTACGGTGGCAATGTCCCACCCTTAGAGCTAGATCTGCTGGGAGGTAGCTCTCATATACATATAAATAAAATAGAGACAAAAGATTATTGTGTCCCTAATGTGCAAATGTTAGGATTTACCATGTAAGCACCCATGCCTGGTAGTGCAACCGTATCTCCGAATGGATGCGAAGCTCCCTGGTAAAGCAGAGGTGTAAGCAAAGAGGCTGACTTTGGCGGGAAGGTGGACATTGGGGCTCCAGTGGTGATGTAGACCAGCACAGCCACCTCGGCTGCAGGAGCGCGCCAGGCTGTGCCATGACGCTGTGGTATCCCCTCCATCCTGTGCCACCTCCCAACCCCACAGCTGTACCGTCATTTAATCAACCCCTATTCACTGGACTATCAAATGCTATTGTTCCTTTTACCTTCTGGAACCTAATATCTTAGGGAAAACATGGCTCGGAGGAGGATCCAGCAGAAAAATTATATGATATTTGACCTTTTTGTAACATAACATTTCTGGAAATTATTATCACACATGAGATTTTGTGTAGTAATGTTGGGATTAATTATGTGATAGATGTAGCACAATGTAAGCATTTTTTGCATTGGGCCAATGCAGGTAGAATAAAGTTGTCTGTAATTCAGGCTGCAGCGTAACTGTGATCCTCTTTTGGGTTTTGGAGAAAGATTTCTGTTTTAAAAGAGCACTACCAGGTAAGTAAGTGCACACTTGGCTAAAAGGGTGCCATCGTAATCAGGCTCTTTTCTGGGTCTGCGACTGCAGCACTATATAGACCATGTGGTAAAATCACTAATAGTACATAACTAACTGATTCTGGTTCCAGCTTTAATTTTTAGCTCTACTGCAGTGGTACCACGTCTGCTTCCAAAACCTATTCCCTGCTTTCACCATTTTATGGAAGAGCACATCACGCTCACTGCAACAAGCATTATGGATGTCACCTAAGGTAAATGAACAATTGTAAATTAAAGTCAAGAGAGTAAAGCTATTTTTTTTTTTTAATCACTTGAACAGCTACTGAAAAATAAAGCTTCTAGGAGAGATGGTTATGTCTGGTGACTATTACCTAGTATCAGAATCTTATGAAGACTGCAATTTATATGAACATAAACGATGAGATCTATTTTTAGACTGAAAATAGATCTCATCACAGTATCAAATTTTTAATATTATTTTTAATGAAAATAGATCTCATCATATTATCAAAAACAGGTTTGTCAGCAAAATACGCTGTCAGGGGACTGTTAGGATGAACTGCCCCTGCCATGCACCTGTTTGTGTGGTTTAGGATCATCATCATCCAACCTCAGTTGCATCTGGGAGACTAATTCTGACCTATGTGACTTTTTTAATGTTACGGGTAAGCGGTGTTTTCAAGTTTCGAGTGCCAGCTTTGGCTTTGTGTCAGGTCTGCGCTTGGGACCCTGGAGACCATCGCATAGAAGCCAGTTTGGGGAGCAGCGGGAAGGTGCGGCAGCCATCCCAGTGCCACGTATTGGCTGCCATCTGCCAGGGGGAGGATGCTCCACCAGCTCCAGTCCCCAAGCCCATCCCACCTTCGTTGCCCCCCCGTCTCGGGACGGAGACATCCCTGCATCAGCAGGTCACCGAAGACTCAGCAGAGGCCAGGGGTGGCTTGTGGCAGCACCCGGGGGTGGGTGGGGGGACACGGGGCAAAGAAGAGGGAATGTGACAAAATTTCAGATAAAGGTAAATGGAAATAATGGGGAGGCTGCTGTTGCAGAAGTGGCTTTATTGGTATTTGAGGGTTAGATGGAAGTTTTGGTGTATTTCGTAATTAGCAGGAGCTGAAGAGTGTAACTCTTAGCAGAACCCAGTACAGCTGGAATGCTTAACAAAAGAAGATTTGACTTAACAGTAATTAAAATCCTGAGGACTTGACAGCATTCCCATAAAGATTAATTTTAAGCAAAGTCTATGTCTTCAATGGTTGTGATTTACACCTTCTTACTTTTTGAAAACCAGCGAGTGTTTTTCCCCAGCCAGGCTGGGGCTTAAGGGCTTCTCCATGCCATGAGGACGATTTGGCCACCCTTCTGCACTGCCAGGGCTTCAGGTGTGCGGCTGAAATTGGAAAAAATATACGTACAGGCTCTGGGAGCTGACTCAATGTTTGCTCCCTGCTTTTAACGCTGTCTTGTTACCTTTTATGCTGCATACCGGTACATTAGTAAAGCGGATACATACCTCCTTCCCCTCCGAGTGCCATATGCGCAGGAATAGATCCTGGAGAAACTTCAAGCGTATTTTTTTTTCCCCGTTTGTCGCAGTTTCAGAAAGAACAGAATACTCTGAAATTAAAAGATGACCTCAGAGGGGAGCAAAATTAGAATAATAGGTGCCAGGAATGTGCCTTCAGTCCTGTGAAAGAATGCTGTATCGTAATTATTTCACATCTGTTTTATATTCCGTTTGAAAACACAGGTGCTCAACCCCGCTGAAAATTATAAATAAAAATTCAGTATTAAATTTGAAAGATGATAGAATACAGGGGGGAGAAGAAAAGTAATCAGAGCCCAGGGAGGGACTGTGCTCGGGAAAGGATTAGGAGGCGTCGATCCTTTTGCGAAGGCAACGCGCGCTCTTGGGGAGGAAAAGCGGGGGGACTGTCCTGGCCCGTGCTGGGCACAACCTGGAGCTGATGTAGGTGCCTGAATGCATCCAATAACGTCTTGCAAGAGCTCTCCATTCGCGGTGAGGAAATAATATAATTCATCATCTATCACGGATAAATAGATGTGCAGATGGGAGGTGCTACAGAAATTATTATTTGAAGTTACATCACGTTACTCAAATTCTACCTGCGTTTTATCGGTGCAAATACTGAAGGTACAATTTGAAGGAAGATGTACTTTGTAGCACTTACATCTCTCAAGAAGACAGTATTGACAACATCTTCAAAGGCCTTTGGAAAAAAATGTTGAAACTATGTGGTCTAATTTCTGTTCCTTGCCTAGATCACATCTGATAAATTCTGCATCTTTCTACAGTTGCATCACATACTACATTATTTATTTTGCAATACAGCATATATGCTTGAAAGATTACTTTTTGCAAGTACCCACAAGAAAAGAGAGAGTTATTTAAGTGCTTCAGTAGTAAAAGAATGAAAATGTCTGATACAGAAAAACTCAAAAGATTCTCTAATTTATTTAGCTGTGTTTGAACAGGACTTTGAACTTTTTAACCACCCAGAACACGTTTTTCTGCTTTATTTTTGTATCTTGAGGGAATAAATGCCCTTTGAAGGAAAGCTGAACTCTTCCCGAGTTAGGCACTTGGATTGGTCGCAGGTTGTGAAAAAGTTCGCTTCATCTAATATTTTAAGTGAAATAGTTGTGACACCAGAAGTACAGGTGTGCACCAGATATTGTTAACTCATTTCTATAGCAAGAATTGTCAATGAGTTTTTAATGTTAGGAAGAAAAACGTTAAAATGGTGCAAACCATTGTGTAAATGAGAAAAGAATAGTTTTTATCCCAATTTTGGCTTCCCTTTCTGCTTTGAATTTGCAAAACCCTCCAGATTGCATTATAGTTGAGGTGTATTTCATTTGTAAATTGCAGCGATGCGGGGTTGTTTTGCAGTATTTCGTACGAGATCATGACAGCTTTGCACATATTGCTGCCTTTGTCTTTCGCTCATTTTTATTTGACACATTAGTTATTTTCAGATTGTAATAAAAACTGTTTTAAGTGTGAATTGTTTCTTGCAATATTAAGACTCCTTTTTTTTTTTCTATGAAGGACAATTTCAAAAGTTTCATTCGTATTTAAATTTTCAGTCTTTCCGAGGAGGCCTAGCCTGGTTTATGTACCACCTGGTTCTCAGCTGACGATCCCTAGTTCAGGTTTATTCCCGTTTTTGTGTGCGGTTACGCAGCTATTCCAGCTATGCAGGGCTTCGCACGCTCCTTCTATTGTTTTGCATCATCTGCTTCAGGCCAGGTTTGATGCAATCACGGTCATTTAATGTCGTTTGATCTTCATCGCGCATCTGATAGCAACAAAGCGAGTACTCATGAGTGATCTCTGCAGGAATTACAGCGTGGTAGAGCCCAGCAAGGCCCTGGTCATCCCACGGCTCCCCCATCGACCCCGTCCCCTCTGCCGTATTCAAAGGGAATTTGCTGCTCTCTGTGCCGAGTCCCATTTCTTTTTGCATCAACTTTGAACTCAAGCACCAAAATTTATCGAAGAGTTTCTGGTTGCCAAGAAATCTGTGGAGAAATGGGTGGCTGTGGAATGTGTTTTTATTCTAATAGAAATAAAATTTTAAATAGAATTTCATTTCTAGTGAGTAACTGCTGGATGCAAGATTGATGATTGAATCGTTTGCTTTTACTGTCTTACATTAAAAAGTACTAGAAACAAATCTAACTGTTTTTACAGTAAACATTTAATCGTTATTCGTGAAGTGATTATTTATATTTGACGGATGAACAGTAGTGCTCCAAAGCATGGCATGCGGATCTGTTTGGCAATCACAGGAGGAAAAGACGTTTCACGTCATCCATCCGATCGCTTGCTGGGGCTGGCTGGAGGGGGCTTCCACTCTTCCCACGGGGAGACGGCTGCTCTGCGCTATGCTTTATTCCTACTTTATTTTTTGCAGTTATAATTTCATTAAGCTGATGCCAGGAAATAGCTGCAGCTTTAATTATTCGCTTCTTTTGATTAACTATCTTAAAATAAACATTATGCTACTCTTCCCATTCCTCCCCTTTTTTTTTCATTACTTACCCAACTTGCACTGTTCATTAATCTTGGGGTTTTTCCATGACACCCTAATGGCTCCTGCTGCCCAGCAATCATTATCTCAGTGCCACTTGTCACCGGCTTTTCTATCCATCAGCCCCACTCATCTGTCAGGGCTGCGGGGCCGCGACAGCACCATCCGGGGAGCGCCGGGGCCCCCCTCCGCCTGCCCCTGGCCAGCTGCGGCAAAAATCCCCCAAATCCTCCATTTCTCATCCTTGGGTGCTAACTTGGTGTTTTTTCTCCTCTTGTCACTTCGCACCTTGCGGCAGGACACCGACAGCGGGGATCAGGCCAGATCCATGAAGTCTGAGAGGACATAAAGGCAAATTACAGCCTGGCGGGGCCCGGGAAGGAGCAGGTACTGGGTCAACTTTGCTGGGGGTTCACTTCTGCCCCCTGTTCTGGGTAAGACTTGCTAGGTTTTTCTATAATCTTACAGTTCCTCTGCACTTCAGCTACTCAAAACAATGGAAAGCCAGGCACTGAATTCCATGACTTTTTTCCGATTCCTTCAGACACTACCAGCTCAGGTTTCCAAAGTGGTCTCCTAGCCCACAAAAGAACGCTTTTGCTAAAGTGAAAGCTGAACCCCTGAATTTATACCATTCCCCAAAACTCAGTCTCCAAAATAAAAATATATAATATTGTGAAAGCTGCCTATAAACCCACGAGCAGCCCTGGGAAGAAAGATGTTTGCAAGATCTCCTCGTACACCCTTTGCCTTCTGCCCTCTCCAGAGCCAAAGAGATGCAAGATGCCGGTGTTTATGCTGCCTGTAGACCTCACTACGAGCTCCGCAATTTATTCAGGAAATCTCACAGCTTTACAGTGAAGAAACCTCTATGTCTTGTGGAAGGCTTTTAAGCTGTCTGAAGGGAAACTTCATTCTCACACCCAGAGAAAGTGTTAACAAAGTACTTTGGATGGGTACTTTGGATGGAGGACGTCAAGGGGAATTCAACCTGCTCCTTCACCACCCATTCAATTCTGTCACGAAACCCGTTTTCATTTTGTCTCGTGCTTCTTCACACTCCCGTTGAACACCCTGTTAACAATTTGTGTAAGTCCCTTGCCCGGAATATTACTGCTCCACCAGACTGTTGACTCCAATTTCATAAATGTGTAAGAAGTGAGCAAATTAAGTAGTATGAACTATGACAGTCCTCTGACACTGACAGTGTAGTGTACTGGCCCACACATGCTGTACAGCATAATGATTACATTACAATCTTGTGATATTATTCAAAATGACTTCAGATAAATGAATGATAAACTAGGGGTTATGCTTCCTTTATTACAGGGCTGATAAGGTAGCTAATCAGTGTCCAAGTATATGTCATTACATAAATTATGAACCAGGGTTTGATGTGTATTCCCAAAGAGCCAGAGCCCGAGTGTCATCTGGTATAAGTCTGCAGCCTGAAAAATGAATTCTGAAAACAACAGTCATTTTTGTTCTAGCTGTATTAATAAATTACTAATAAATAACCTTAAAGGGTTGCGAGAGAGTCTTTTAATCTATTAGCAGAATTTCATACTAACTAATCCTACCTTTTCTTTCATATTGAAGATTAACTTTCCATGCAAGGATTTGAACCCTCATGCCCCCTCTGAAGGAACGATCTTTTGACAGCTCTGAAAAGAATAAATAAAGCATGCAGATTGCTCTTCTCCTGCCCAGAATAAACTCGTTGCAATTTGGAAAGCCTAACGGCAGGGCCGAAGCTGCTCCCGTTGAGCCTCTGGGCAAACCACCAGCTGGTTTTGGCAGCCGGTGCCCGCGGGTGCTGCCCATCACTGTCTTCTTCTCAGGGTGGATGGACCCCAGTAGAAAGGTGAATCCAGGGGTAACCTTCTCCCGCAAACTAATGCATCCTCTTGTTTACACCTAAATATCACTTAGGTGAAATGACCCAGCAAGAACTTTGCTGACTGCGATGTTTTACCAAAACCTCTCTGCCCAGACGTGATATTGTCAGCAAAGAGCAAATGAGCTGCCTCACGTGTTATTTACGTGGAGTAAGAGGTCTTAAGCTGGTCTGCTCTCTGGGTAGTCAAACAAAGCATTAAAACTAGTTATTATTTTAAAAGTAATAATATATGCTTGTTTTAGATGTTTTGATTATATACTTTTTTTGGAAAAAAATCTCCAAATCCTATGAATTAAGAGCAATGTAGGCTTTTCCAAGAAATTTTAAAATATGAAGAGGCCTTTTTTTTTCCCCACAGTGAAAGCTGTTTAGGCAAGCGGGAGAAAATCTTTTATAGGATAGTCAGTGACTGCCAAAGGCACCTTTTGAAGGTGTTTCATCAGCACTGTTGGTCATACTTCAGAAATGCTGAGAGCTGAGGGATATTTGGCTTCGGTTACATGTACGCAAATCCAGTACACTCAAGTCTCTATGTCTGACAAGGCTTCAAGGTTGACTTCATCTTAACTGCAACTGAACTGAGCACATCTGAGTGAAGATTGACTTACAGAGCACTTGGATTCACTGATACTACCGGTAATGTTTACATAGTTCTTTTGGTGTTTCAACTGTAATCCTATCGCTATCAGAATTCAGTTTAAACCTTATTTTTCATTTAGTGGCTGAAATATAGTTGGAGAGTCACTTGTGACTTCTATAAGCACAAGAGAAAGAAATGGGGCTTTTCCTTTTATTGTTGTTGCCAAGGTATATGCTCTCTATGTAAATTACAGCTACTCCTGTAGTGGCTACAGGGATGGGTGAGATGTAGGATGAAGATGTGGGAACAACCTAATTATACAATTTGCTTGGATATTTGCTTGTCCAATCTGCCTGGGCTGTGTTAGCAGTGGGGAGGTTGGTCTTGAAGGCCAAGACATCTTGGTCTTGGAGGCCAGCCCCAGTGGCTGCTACAGCAGCTGGGATTAGGAATATTAGACTTGCTGTTGGTGACCATCCTCTTGCTTTGTTTTGCTCCACCTGCCACAGTCTTGGAATTTTCCTGCCTGTAGCCCACCTCTTCTGGGGAAGGACCTGCACAAGAAGCCATATCTCTGCTTCTGCCCACTTTATGTTGACAGGGGGTTCCAGCACAAGAGAGGAGATGCCACTGATTTTCTATGCCTACTCTCAGACCAATAAGTGCCAATTATGAGCATCAAATTTCCTTAGCAGATTGGAGAAGCTGTCCCAATGTCTGCAGCTGGGACTAATACAATAATAGGAAGAGTTTTCTAAGAACTGCTAAAAGCATCCTTTAACAAATAAGGACAATGTTATAATGGACATAGGAAATAATTGTTTGCACTGAAATCTCAGTAAAACAGTTGATGTGCAGCCAAAACTGGATAGGAACCTTCACAGATTTCACTAAGCATAATGAAAGCATCTTCAGGGAGCAACTTGTATTTCTACCTCTAAAATCTGTTTTATGACAACTTGGAGAAGTGTCAGTCTTCCCAAAATTGGACGTCCAGATTAGATTCTGGCAGGTACCACTCATCACAGCATCGGCATTACAGACACCATTACCTGTTTGAAGATTTTCTTTCAATTGTTTGCCGTTTGCCATGTTGTAATAAAGATCCTGTTCTTCGATACCTGAAGAAATAAATAAACAAACAAATGGGAAAGTAAATCCTTCCTCTGGGCTTCCTGGTGAATCCACGTTTCATCATTTCAACTGAAACTACCAAGGTCTGACTTTGTGTAGGACTCTGTGTGGTCCAGAAATAGGACAGTGGACCAGGAATGAAGAAATTTGGAGTTTACTTGTGGATCTGCTGCAAACCGATTCTGTGATCTTGGGTAAACCCCAGCCCATGCCCATGCGTGCCCACCTATATAAAGAGGACAGCAGGCGATACCTGGCCCACCATGGTGAGGATCTTCAGGTGCTGCTGCTGGTGGCATGTGCCACACAAGTCAGCACCAGCGCTGCTTTCGGATCTCAGCTTGGCTTCTGCAGGGCTGATTTTTAGAAATAAAAATCCATTCATCTATCAATGGAGCAGGTTTGGTCTCAACCCAGAAACACGGAGCCATACGGTGCGACTTTCATAGTCGCTTTTCACAGAAGAATTTGCATTTAATATTTTCAAATTATTTTCATTGATTATGGCATGAAAATGTAAGTGAAAGGATTCTCATAAAAAGTCTTGCAATATTCCTATTTCAGCCTTTAAAAAAAAGACAACATCAATTCTTCCCAGTAGTTGTTTCTTTTGGGCTCAGTTGTTCTAATTTGCATCAGAAATAGAAGGAGTTACAGAGAATTACACAGGATAAGGTACCAGCCCTCGAGAGCTTGCTGTCTAATTTGAAACTAGAGTAAGCAAATGAAATGGAAGAAGACAGAGAGGACACAAGTAACAGCCATCAGATATTGCCATATGCTACCTGAGATCTAAACCGGGTGGCTCTGAATCATCTGAAAGTACTATTAAAATTTAATCCATTAAACGCTGTACACCCTGATTGCTCCTCAACCATCAACAATTTGTCGACTTTTTTGTAGCTGTCATAACCGTCTCCGAGACTGATGAGATTTGAATGTTTTGAATAAACATCTAAATTGTGCATGTTTACCAAAAGCAAATCCCAAAGTAGGCAGCACTCTGATCATTAGTGAGAACTCATCAGCCGTAAGCAAGAAATCAGTTCCTCCACTTGAGCTCTTCAAAAAGCTCTTCTTCAGGAAAAAAAGACAACGGGAAGTGGAAAATGGGCCTTAGCCAACACCAAAGTAGGTTCTGAACCTACCACCAGCTTGTTGGAGATCACAGTGACGATGAATGAGGGTCCCTGAGAGTCCCCTTTCCACCTGCTCTCCTTCCCCTTGCCGGGACTGAATATTCATCAGATGAAAAAACATTTTAGGGAAACTCAAGAGAAGGAAATACATGACTTAAATGGATTATCTGTTCAGCTGGCATTTTAGGTATTTCACAAAGATTTTAAATGTTGAGTTCCAGTTTTCCCTTTTTCACTTCAGTCCCCTGAAAGCATCCTACCGACAGCTGCGGCGCTGCGTGCTGAACGTGGCTTTGGCTGCAGCAGCCCATGGACCACGAGGCGATGGGGTCCGGGAGGTGGATGTTTGCAGCGTTCATGGTCTCCATCACCTCTGGCACCATCACCAGGATGAGCTCATGGCAAAGGGAGAGGGCTGCAGTGTGTGCCAGCAGGATCTTTATCAAAGAACTTCTAAAAAACGAAAACGCAAAACCAAAACAATTGCTTTAGCATCTAAAATGACTTGCGGCAGTTTGAAAGGAGAACAATTTCTTCTTGTGTACAATCACAAGAACTGAGCTGGGCATACATTTTTGCACTCTTTCTCATCAGTTGCTTCATACTCATATTAATAACAATTAATTATCATTTTATCCTGATATAACTATGTTGACTGAAATAGAGTCACACAAGGGATTAATTTGGTCCAGTATAGTTTTCCATCACTGCATGTCTTGCCTGTGTTTTTTCAAAGCATTATTGTAATAAATTAATTTGAAAATTGTTAATTGTTCAATTGTTAATTGAAAAGTTAATCTTGTTCTGCAGATTCTTCAAACATAAAACCTCGGATTCTTCTCAGCAAATATTTACAGCTCGGGACTTGGGCAGTAACTGAGTATGCAGCTGTCAGAACTGTACTAAAATTGGAGGACAGTAGCAATTTTTAAAACCAAACACGGTATTTACAAAGTATGTTGCACACAATGGACAATATTGTAAAAGAAAAATATAATACATGTGTACAATAAGGTGAAAACAAATACGTTTTCATTTTTTATTTTGTTGAGTGGTATACAAGGTTTTAAAAAGGACTTTTTTTTTCTTTGTGAAGAACGCACTACAGATTTACAATATTATATTCCACTGTATACATTTGCTAACAAAAAATACCACTACTGTATCCACACCAGTGACAAATCTGCCAGAAAGTGACTAGTTGATATGCCTTTTTATTACTGCAGCTGCCTTGTTTTTTCTAGTCAAAATAAAAGAAAATCACAGGATCCTTAAAATAATAGCTGACAGCAGGTAGTTACTGAGAAATGCATGTCCCCGGCTCTTAACTTTGTAGCATCCATCCAGATGGCAGATTAGAGGCTGGGATCTGCAGGTTGGTGACAAATACATGGGTAATAGCATTCAGCTCGCCTAACTGTAAAAGTGAATTCACTATTCCTCTTTGATTGTAGACCTGACATGTCAGATGAGAGGAGGCTCTGGAAGAAGCTGCCAAAGCAATAGCACAAATAAATGCCAGACACAAGCGCCGCTTGATGTAGGATTACAAACACTGTACCTATCATCAATTCAAATTTAGCTGATATGTAGAGTCAGCGGTGGGGTGACATCAGACGAGCAGCGCGAGCGCAGAGGGCTGGCGGGTACCTGGGTACGGTGACGGGGATCGGGCGGCCCCTAATGACTTCTCCCCGCGACACGGCGGCGGTGATTGGGTTTGCCACGGGAAAGCGGCGCTCCTGGAATTGCACTCGCGACATATGGCACGCGGGGCGCTGAGCAGCCGCCCCTAATTTGTCCCTGTGCCCTTCCCTGCGCCGTGTTATCAATCACTTGACTTTTGAACAGCCCTGATCTATCTCCCTCCCTCTCCCTCTTTTTATTTCTTTGTTGTTTTTTAATTTTTTTTTTACTTTTCCCCCTTTTCTTTCTTTCCCTGAGAAGCACAAAACCGAACTCGGGGAAAGAGGTGGTGCAAGCTTGGCGGAAACCTCCCAGCGCTGTCTTTGCACGGGGAAAGTCTCCCAGCAGCTCAATTACACCAGCCAATAATTAGCGGTGCGCACCAGCTGAGGGTCTCTGGGCCCAGCCTTGCCCTCTGTGTTTGTTACGGGGCAGAAACCACACGCTGGGGGAGTTTTGCAGCGCCATTGCATGGAGGCGACCCTGCGAGGAACAGAAACGATGGTTTCTAGGGCTTCCTGCAGTCTCCGCGTCGCTGGAGCTCAGGACCCTGGTGCTTTCATGGCTGGTGTTGGAAAGAAGATGCTGAAAAAGGCAGACAAAGCTTCTATGGTCTGCGGTGGGAGGAATTTTATCCCCATTTTCCCATTCCACCGCTTTTGCAAGTAACATACGAACATTTTGTCAATATAAAAATATAGTGTCTCTTCTTTGTAATCTTTACATGTCTTGTTTTTTCAGTGAAGATGAAGAGTGACACTGTTGGTGGTGTTTGGAAAGATGCTTTACCTTATAACTAATTACAACTCGGGTCTTCATGTTCATAGTCGCCTTCAAACTCCAGCCTGCTCTTTCTTTGCTAGGAATAAAGCGCTATCCATTGAAGCCTGCTTTTTAAAAAGTAAAGGTTATGTAAATCCCAGGAAATCCCACTTTATATATGGATTCGTTCAACAGGTATATGTAAGATAACATGAAAAAACATACGGCAGATTAAAAAACTGTTTAAATAGGATAAGTAAGTATGCATGCATATTGTTTTTCATTTCTAAAGTGTCTATTTGCGACTTGGACTTTGTCTGACTTGCAACATCTATTCTTCTTGTACAGACACTTTATACCACTTATTTGCTGCTATTTTATTATTTACAAGACAAATTGTATTGAGAAGCCAAATGTAAGGAAGACAATGAAAGCAGAGTGTAAAACTGCTGACTCGTATTTTCCGAAAACCAAGTCCCTCCGACCCTGTCATGGAGGAATGAGCTGAGCAGGCCGCGTGGCTACCACTTCTGTCCCGGAAGAAGTCATCCTCTTGCTATCTCCTTTCTCTAGCAGGACTCCAGTTCTGCCAGCCTGGCTTCCCAGGGTGCCCTGGGCTAAATCGTGCTTTACATGGCACACGTTTAAGGTTGAATTCTGGCTTAGTTCAGGGGATATAAAACATTGTTAGCAGAAGCAGAATTCAGCCCAACTTCGTAATCTTTGCTCAAAAATTAAAGCTCAACCAGATGAGAATGAGCGCTTTTTTTTTAATTTTTTATTAAACTCTTATCTCCCCAATCTGAGAAAGCCTTTGCAGATCAGGCATACCTGCAGTTTCATCCAGGTCCCTATCAAATTGATGAATTCAGTGAAAACAGAGATCAACAAAGTGAAAAGTAATATGAGGATGTCAAAATCTGAAATCTTTTTAAGAGAATACAGGTGAGCAATGAGATTGTCTGTGGGTTTCTAGCACTGATCAAGTTTTAATGTTTCACGTAATTTGCCCTGGTGCTTAAGATCTATCACCTCTCTCTTCCTGAGGAGCCCTGTGGCCGCGGCACTGCTCTTACGGCTCTCGCCCATCTCCACTCTGTACCCACAAAAAGTTTCTTCGCCGGAGATCTGCTCTTCGCAGACCTGATTTATTGCCCACAACTCTCAATGTTATTGCATCATTTTTTTCCAAAATGATACCGATGCTCAAATAATTTTGTTTACCAGCTAGTCATCTAATCATTGCTTTACATAATCATATTTATATTAAGTAGATGGGAACAATTAACTTTGTTTTAAGTGTAGTTATTTGAAATACAGTAGTGGTAATATCTGCCAGAAGCAAATAAACATATTAGCAGGAAATGCTTAAATGATCTGGATAACCCTATGAGCCAGCATAGCAGGTGGTAATATCCTGTTTTTAAATTACATTTCAGCAAGTGAACATAATAAATCCTCTTGTGTTATATATTTCGCTGGTAGCAACTTATACTCACATTATTCTATTTGACCTCATTACTGCTAATCATTATCACATTTTTAATAGCTGCCACAGAGAGTGAAACAGTTAATACAGTATTTCTTGCCGAAAGAGAGCCTGTCAGGTTATTGATGACAAATTAAAATTAATAAAGAAGATCTGTGTTGAATTTGAGGGAATGGAATAACTGCGAGCATCCAGATGATTGGAAAGGCCTCTGGGGTACTCTGTGAAGAGTAATGTTTTTGGTGTACGTGTATTGTCTTGAAAGGAACGCTAAAACTGCCAAATCTCTGCTTTTGCCTGGAAGACTTCCTGAAATAGGAGCTGTATTCTTTTGGCCCTCATCACATGTAATTTATCCCTGGGAGAGTTATTTCCCGCTCTGTACACCTCCGCTCGGTGCTGTAATAACAGCCAGTTGCTGGGGCTCCGCCGTTTTATTTACCTCGCTGAGCATCTTTACAAGAACCATCACCAGCAGGTCCGGATAAGGCAGTAAATAAGTAAAAGTCCAACACTGAATTCCTGCCGTGGCTATTAGCTGTAAATTTCGCCTATTGCTATTTATTTAAAACTTTCTGGGGCTGTACAATCCTCCTGGCGGCAGCGGTGAAGCATCACTACCCAGCGTCCAGGCGTCCCCCCTCACCGCAGAGCCGACAGGGGGTACGGGGTGCGCTAACTAACTGGCTTTATGAAAAATTAATGCATTTACATATCCTCCGAACGCTCCCGCCCGTGTTTTAAAAAGCAGTGTTTATTAGAGGTGAGGGCTCCGCGGGGATGGGGCGGCTGCGTGGCGGGAGCCGTTCCCCGTCGGGGAGGGCAGTTCAAGGCCATCCCCAGGTCCTGAATTAATTGAACGTCGTGGTATTAGCTCAGTCCTTAGCAGACAGTCGTCCACACCGCAGAATCACCAGACATAATTTTGACTGTGCCCAGGAGGCATACCAGGGAGACTGAATTATCTCTTACCAAAAGAGAAAGTAGTCCTTTGAGGTCAACGGCGGAGGTCGTCGGTGGGTCAGCGCAGAGAAACGCCAACGCGCGATCTGCCCTAAAAAAGAAAAAAAATAATGGTCCAATTACCGCACGTAAGCAAGTCATGCAGAATTTTTTCACACAAAGAGGGGGGTTTTTTTGGGAATAGAGAAGGAGCCGGCAGCCGGTAACAGAAGTAGCGTTGCAGGGAGGTACTCGCATGAATTTTTGGGAAAGGAAAATAGGAGGTGCCGCTGTTAATTGCTTGGGAGATGTTAAGCTGGCAAACCGACATGGAGCGTTCAGCAGATTCATCCGTGTTTTCTCAGAGTATAAAACAAAGCTCAGGTGGATCATATGCTCTTCTGGGCTGTAATATTAATATGCTTTGTGTACAGAAACATGATGTCTTGTCTTTAAAAGCATCACCGAAATGAGGAGCAGCCAAAAATAGGGTTGTTTCTTTTAGGAGTTACTTAGAACTAGTTCCGTTTGGAGGGGGGAAAAAAGTGTTATTATGGGCTTCTGAGTTGTAGAAAACTGGAGCAAATTTGAGAGCTATGAACTCTGTCCGGAGGTTCAACCACCGCAGCCCTTCCCCTGCCGCCGGGCCAAGACACGTGCTCCTTGTGGAGTCCCGATGCTGAGCAAAGGGCCGGGCAATTAAAAGATGTCAGGCATTTCGACCTCCGTCTGCGCCTAGAAATGCATCTTTTCATGTAGGATGAAAGGGCACTGAGAGACTCAGCACGGAAGGTACAACTTCGTGTGGTTCACGTGGTTGACAAATACCACTCAAATTGCTCTGCCAGTGAAATTTGAAATAAAAATATAGGAAATGAGGAGTTAATTCAATTAAACGCTTTCCCACCCACATTTTACCTTTCCTCACTGCTCAAGGGAATCATTCATGGAATGTATATCACCAGCAGACTTATTTTTACCATTATTTTTAACTTAATGAGTATACCTTACACATCAGAGAGAAAGTACAAAGGTTAAATTTTACATTAAGAGCACATTGCAACATGGTATGCAAATATTCCTATGCAAATCTAAAGCCACCGGAAGATAAATGTGTTATATTTTTAACCAGTTAACTATGACTGTGAAGTATGGTGCAAGATATTCAGTAGTTTCATTTTATATCTTTCTTGTAAATAATGCATAAAGTATGTAGATGTTGTCAAAATATGATTAAGCTATTAGCTTTATAGTTTTCATAGTTAAGAATGTGTTCAGCATGTAGCTCATAATAACTCATTTCTAAACGCAGACACCATTATAAAATATTTCTTGTTCAAGTGAATGTTATCATGTGACATAATGATTTTGCTTAAAACCAAGTTAAATGAGGAGTAAAATTAAACAATATTGCATGAATTGTGTTTGACTAATTTTGTGTCACATTATATTAGCCAAGCTTTCAAAATATGTGTTAATGACAAATAGTGTAAGCCCCTAACATACTTTATATGTCTGTAAAATCACCCTTAAGTCATTAGCTTTTAAAGGTTCATTTTGTTTGCAGTTTTTGTAGCCACTGGCTTTTTAGTGATTACTTTTGTCTATGAAACTAGACATGATTAAAAAAGAGATATTTTACATAAGTCTTTGGGACTTATTGCTGTATTATGGGGGCATACTGTGTGCATTAAAACAATGTCTAATAATTGATGAGCTCCACAGTTTTGAGGTAAACGTAGTGAAGGGTGAATTTTAATGTTTGCATTGTATTTACATAAGAACCACACTGAGCTTTTAATCAACAGTTTGTTTCTTTTATGTCTGGATTTATCTGTTCCCTGCTACACAAATCTTTCATACCAAATGCAATGGAAGTCTTACAGGTCTTTAATTCAAAAATGCCCAAATTTGTTTCAATATGACAACTGCCTTCTTTTGGTGCGCCCTAAGTGCCACCGGAGTTTGGCAGTGGGGACGCGGGGACTCGCAGCCTTCACAGCACATGGGGAAAGGCTTCTTTGGACTTTTCATCAGCGGGGCAAGACTAAATATAAAGGGGTCGTGCTGCTGAAACAGAGCAGGCTAAAAAGCTTCACCAGGTTCTTTTCTGGATGAGCATTAGGGCTTACCCAAGCCTGCACACCCAGATGGATGTCTCCAGTCTCTGTTTAACTGTTTTCCTGAAAGTCTCTGTTATTTTTTCCCTCTCTCTCTCTGTGTCTCACTTGAAATAGAGAGGAAAGGTGAGCGTCCAGCTGAGCTCTGTGTCTCATCGCAGGGATTTCAGGGAGGTGTCTGGCCCATTACCGGCCACTCAGAAACACAGAGTGGTCTTTCCACCTGAGACCAGGGCCAGGCAGGTATAATACCAGCCCTTGAGTCTTCCCGCAAAGGCAAAACCAAAAAAAAGTCACTTTTTAAGTGGTGATCTCTTCCTGTATATGTTTAGCTGTTAAAAAAAAAGGAAAACCCACTCCCAATGGGCCAGGGTGATGCTCAGGAATGCCAAAAGGCGGGGTGAGAGGTAAGGGCAGGATACTGAGGGAGGTGGGAAGGTGCAGAGAGAAGGCGATGTGGTGTTTTTTAGTGTTTCAATGCTCAACTTCTTTGATAAAATCTTCATTCTGCCCACCCTACCCTTGTGCCTTAGAAAGCTACAGCTTTATCTCAAGAATTTTCCCTCTGGACACTTGTCAGAACAAAGAGTATGGACTTTGCATATCATTTATCCTCTTGTATATAAGGAGCTTGTCACATCTTAATGTTGAACCTCACCAGAGAGCAGACCTCTCGAGCACTCGGCGCTCTGCTTTGCATTTGGGTGGGAAGAGCGGATCTGCGGTGCCGCTCCGGCTCCTGCCTGCCTCTTGCGGCTGCTCTGCCCGCTCCTGACGCGCAACACGTGCCACCGGCTCCGTGGCGTGGGAGGGGGCAATAGCAAGGTGGGAGAGGTGCTGGGCAGGGTGACAGCCGAGAGAAACGCCGGGAATGACTGGGGTCTTCTGGAAATCACTTCTGAGGTGGCCGAATTCCTTTACGCGCTGCTTTCATGGAACTTCTGATGTGCTTTTGTAGTATGTCCATGAAATGAATATTGATCATAAGGACTCAACTTTCGCATTTCAAGAGTGGTATTAAAATGATGGTATTTGTGTGCATCCATCTTTAAAAAAGGAAAAATAAAATGCAACATACCTCCTGTAATTACCCTTTGGATGTATTGTCAGGGATTGAACCCAAAGAATAATGGCTTGGCCTTCTTTTGCTATGAAAGAAGGAGTGTATTGTCACCTGGGGGACGTTTCCTGGCACCAGGAGACAGGGAGGATCTGACTCATGTGTTTGGGTCCTGGCTGAGGGGGGAGGGCAGCAGCTCACACAGCTGAGCCTGGACCAGCTCCTGCGGCTCTGCTGGTCCTGGTCACTCGCCCGGGGCTGAGATCCCAGCCTGCCACCCCAATTGTCCGAGAGCTGGGTGAAGAAGTGCCCCATGAAGTGCCCAAGAGCTGGATGAAGAGGTGGGACGTGAACATCTCACTGCTCTCTGAATTTCTAAAAATAAAGATCACAATGAAGATCTTTCTCAGTGGAAGGTATTAAACAATCCTGACACAGTCATCACTGAGGAAAGGAGATCGTCTCAGACATTAGGACTATCAAAACCTCTAGTTTAAGTTAGTTCTTTACCAATGGGACTGGTTTCATGCATTGCACTTGGCTACTTAAATCCTTTGCATGCCAGAATATTTAATAACAGCTCTGGGACCAGGGCTTTTCTCAGGTACGGAGTTTACAACATGTGGGAAAGGCTGAGCCTTGGCTTCCACTTCAGGGAAAATAGTGGCAATGTTTTCTCTTGCCTGTGATGCCCTGCACATATGCAATGGATGCCAATGTAGGTACTCCACTGTTTTGTGTTAAAGGTAGGTGATGGAAGTGTATCTATGGGAGAGAAGAAATATGCAGCTTGTTTAAGGTAGAGCAGAACCGGTTTCCACCTACAGATTCTGGATGTCAGGAAAGACTGTTACACCTTCCCCAACAGCTGAGGCTTACATTTTATATTATGGTCTTGTCTTTGAGGAAAACCTCTCTTTGTGACTCCAGAGAAGCAATAGAGTGACTCTCTCTGCACGGTCTTTTTCACAGCTCGCATAGACTAAAGGCTGTGTGAGTCCCCATCCTCTGGTAACGTCAGGACACCTGCCCAGTTCTGTCCCTTCGTTTATTTAAGAGGTTCATTTAGGTCCACTCTGAGTATGCATCAATTTGCAATGATGAAGGTGTAATGTATTAAATACAGGAAAAACACTGTCCTGTTCTGGAAGATATTGCAAAATTGCATGCTGAAAGCAGCCAGCTACCTACAGTTCTCCAGCACCAACTCTGGAGTCCATGGTCACTTGTATGCAGTGGGCTGCAACGTGGACTTCAGAATGTGCAGGTGGATCTAGTACCTGGGTATTCAAAACTACTTAGCCTCAAAATTATTTGCTCTTTCAATCACTTTCTTATGTGTTTTGCTGTTGTTATTCATAGAATCAATCACAGAATCAAAGGGGTTGGAAGGGACCTTTGGAGATCATCTAGTCCAACCCCCTGCCAAAGCAGGGTCACCCAGAGCAGGCTGGAGGGAAGACAAGACAACTGCACGAAAATGTCAAAGAAAAGCAAATGATCTCCATTAGGTATCCAGTCTTCTCACTGGATTCAAGCTGGAGTGGTGTATCTTTAAAGCATAGGTGGCCAATTTGGATGAGCCCGGTTTAGGCACAAGCCTTCAGACGTATCCCCCAAACCGTTTCTGCAGCAAGGAAAGGTGATTTCATTCCCAGCAGCCCAAAGTGCAGTTTGGCAGTGTGCCCTGATGAATAATGCAATGGGCTTGTACTCTGGAGGTCCGGTTTCCTTATCACCGTTGAATGACACAGGGTAAGTCACCTACAATCTGCATCTCATTTTCTGATTGAGAAAACAGATCTACAACATGCTATAAGACTTGCTGTTTACATGTCCTATGTGAAAATTATACTTGGCTTTAATTTTGGGGAGTACAATATCCATCTCAAATTTCAAATTGCTAAAATAAAATTTAAAATTGTAAATGAAATTGAAATAATAGAACATAAACCTCCTCTATTCAAAAGATATAGAAGTCCAGTTCTACAAACTCAAAGAATTCTTGGGAGTATTCGTCTGTGGTAAAGTTGGTGTCAGTATTTTTGAAGGATTAGAGCCAAATTGAATTGCTCTTCTGCACAGAAAGATGCCACCATTGCCAGGTGGAGGTATGGATCTTGAGCATTCGCAGAGGAGACAACTTTGGGAAGCAGGATCTGGTGGACTATGCCTCAGCGCCAGCAGGGACTGGTAGAACAACCATCTGAAGAACGCAAGGACCAGACAATTTAGTTTTATTTATTTTTCCAGATTTTTTTTTACCAAGTAAACCACATTCTGAATATGGGGATTTTTTGAAAGGGTGAGCAAGAAGCATTATGATTCCTTCATTTTGGTAATTTTCAAATTTCACTTAGAATTTCAGTGGGCTTTCTGACAACTTTCAGAAAAGAAAGGCTGTCAAGGAGGATGTTGAATGGTTGGAGATGGTCCTGGTCATGTTAGCTAATATTCCTCTGACGCCTGATTAATACTCTGGGTTTAATCTATCATGACGCAATGACGGCTCTGCCACGGTATTACACAGAGTTGATTGAACTGTTGATTTCCATAGCTATTTCTGGAAGATCAGTAGAAGAAAAACAAAGCAGGTGAAATGGATAGCTAGCAGTGAAGCTGTTTAAATATTTATAAAACAGTTTGCTAAGACTCAGGATCCATTTAACATATCCAAATTTGATACATTAGGATGAGTAATTGCTCTTCTGTAATACCATTCCATTTATTCATTTATTTATTTATTAATTCTTTAAAATTGTATTACTACTCTCCCTATGACTTGAAGAAAGTTTTTGAAAGTAATATAGTGTCCTTGGATCAGATTCTGAATGATCATAAAATGTCAATCTGGAATAATGCCATTTTTATGCAAAGAGTTGGTGATTTACTTTGCTGTGTTGAGAACAGAATTTGACANAAGAAAAGAAAAGAAAAGAAAAGAAAAGAAAAGAAAAGAAAAGAAAAGAAAAGAAAAGAAAAGAAAAGAAAAGAAAAGAAAAGAAAAGAAAAGAAAAGAAAAGAAAAGAAAAGAAAAGAAAAGAAAAGAAAAGAAAAGAAAAGAAAAGAAAAGAAAAGAAAAGAAAAGCTAAACTCTTATTTGCCCAAAAGAGTTTGTTTCAAGGAAAAAAAAGAAATAGTATTTTATTTCGAAACGTCAAAATCACAATATTGTAACAACAGAGAAATTCCATAAATGAATCTAGAAATAGCTTTTAAAATTAAAATAAAAACTGTCTCTTTTTTAGAATGCAAGAGTTACATCTGAAGGAAAATATTTAATGTTTTAAATTCAACAGTGTTCCCCAGACCCTGTAGTACAGCCCAGTGTATGCTTAGAAAGAGCTACTTCATCTATTTAATTAAGAGAAACTACTATCAAAGCAGATTTCGCATTTAAAATTCGTGTTTAAACTTCTCACAGATTAAGTGAGCTTAAACAGTTGCTATTCCTGACTTTAACAGCATTATAAAATACATTAGAGATTGAGAGGATAAAATTCTGCCATGTTAGGTTATAACCTAACTGCTATTTGCAGTTGTAAGGACTACTAATGGCGCAGGGACAAGATTTATTATAGTAAAGACATCCTGCTTAACATTACCCTTGTCATTCCATTAATAATGACTGCTTATGAGCCATCTCGTTGGCATCTTTGTTGTCCTGAAAACTTAAAACTCGCAGCACAATTCTTTACGATGTGCTACATTGCCCCCTCTGGGTATTCCTGACCATTATCCCATTTGGTTATATTCAAAACTGCTGCCTCCTGAGAGAGCATTAGGGCCGACCTTTAACCCTGCAATATTCTTGGTTCAAATGGCGTAATAACATGTAGTGAATATTTACAAGCATACTTATACTATAATAGAGTACTGCTGTGAACATTAGCACATATTTTCTGCTCAATCAGGCTTTGATGTAGAGCTTGGCTCGTACCCTGGAGAAAATGCAGTCCCCAATAAGCTGTGCTAGTGAAACACCCTTGAACCTAAACAGCTTACACAACGTAAACCGCCGCCATGCAGATTAGCAGGCAAACGTATACATTTGCGAGGCCGCCGGTCCCAGCAGCGTGCTGCCATGCCGCGGGACGGCTGCGAGGGTCTCCTCGCCGGGGGGACGCGGAGGGGGAGGCACAGCCCGTCACGCAGGACCTGGGATTTTAGCGTCGGCGTTACGCGAATGGGGGAAAAAGTGATCTTATCCATGAAAAGAAAATTAAAAGCAATAAGGCATAAGGACAGCGCAGCGTTTTCCATTTCCTACCTACTTTCTGAGCAGCTGTGGGGACAACTGTGCGGCACATCACTGACTTTCTCCATCTCTCTCCATCCCAGCCAGTGACATCCTTACGTGGGTCTCCTTTTCCTTGCCATCACTCCAGGGAACCTGCCACAGGTTTTCTGACATGGAAGAGCCCTGGCAGCAGCCGTACCAACCGTGGTTGCTTCCAGAGCGCTCCCTTCAATCACCGCCTCTCACTGCAGGTCTGGCAGCGCTGGTTGTGCCAGGATGGGATGCTTCACGGGAATTACTCTGCTCTTGCCCCAAACTTCCCTATCTTTTCTCCCCACTGCCAAGTGACAGAGCTTAAAAACCTTATAGAAAGTGGTGGGAGATCATAGAGTTATAGAATCACAGAATGGTTTGGGTGGGAAGGGACCTTAAAGCCCACCCAGTTCCCCCCCTGCCCTGGGCAGGGACACCTCCCACCAGCCCAGGTTGCTCCAAGCCCCGTCCAACCTGGCCTTGAACCCCTCCAGGGATGGGGCAGCCACAGCTGCTCTGGGCCACCTGGGCCAGGGGCTCACCCCCCTCACAGCAGAGAATTTCTTCCTGATGCATGCTTTCTTTTTCCAGGCCTTGGAGGAGAAAGGGTCACTTCTTAGTTTTGTTGGTTTATGAGTGTGTAGATAATCTGCTTAGATAAGAGTCCAGCACACAGGTAACGTGAGCTTTTGAAAGAAGAGTCTCTTGTGGTTATGAAAAACTTTGTCTTGGCAATATCTGTCTGTCTTCAGCCAAAGACAGAATAAACCTTCCTTATTTTCGTGGTGTAACTTATAAACCTGTTACAGTTTTTGCATTAAAATCTTTCTATACAAAGGAGATGTCCATTTTTGATATTTTATTCATAAGATCCCTCAAGGTGTCATTGAAATTCTCGCAGTCTTTCATCAGCGTGATCCACTCTTGGAGGGTACACCTGCACAGTAGATGAAATGGTTGTCCTCAGAGAATAATGGCAGCCATCCTGATATTAATTTGGTTCCAAGTAATTATCAAGTTCATATCTTTCAGTTTGCTGGGTAACTTTTTCCTCCTTTTGACAATTTTTTCTTTTTATTTTTTTTCCTAAACAGAGTTAGCAGGGCCTGTTAATGCTGCTCCAAACCTTCTGTCCAGACCGGTCCTCTTTGCTGGGACTTCAGTTCAGGTTGGTACCTTGAACCGTGACAGATTGCTGTACAGCTGTCTGTCTTGTCCTGAAATTATTAATGTTTGTTGTGCGAAGATCAATAATGTGCCACACGGAAATTGGTACCTGGTAGGTCTAGTTAATGCTCTAGGAAAATAAGACGCCTTATATCAATTTTATGCTGCTCTATTGATCACATCCCTGTGCACGCAAGTGGAGAATTGGGTCCACGTCTGCGGTGTCATATCTCCAGACGATTTAGATATTTTTTCTGAAATAATATTGAAAAATATACGTGTCATATGCCCACAAATCTAGCTTGCAATAGGAGTGGCACCTCTGCTGGGGAGAAATCCCTTGCTCAGTCTTGCAGACCCATGTGAGCAACCATTGCTCCAGCAAGTCACAGTCCTTGTGATGGTGGCAGAACAACTCAGAACCTCAGAAATTAATCCTGAGAAGCTGCTTCAGTGATTAGAATTTTCAAACTCACTACGATGCATCTGTGTTTTAGTGCTCATGGGAGGAGAGGTACTCCTCTGTCCATCCCACAGCAGCACAGCTCAGCCGTGAGCACTTGGTTTTCTTAATATGTGTATCATTATATGCATATATGTATATTCAACATGTATATATGCGTATCTTTATATTAAGAAAAAGTAATAAGCCGTGAAATGGCGAGACCAGCCAAGGAAAGACCAGCAGTATTTCTATACATAAATTCTTGACCCCCTTTTTAAAGATGCTGTTGGGCAACGGGAAGATCCCTGTGCATCTCAACGGACTCTTTCCGTGCCAACAAAAACCGTGAGCCTTTTGAGGAGTTGAAGAACTCCTTAAATCCAATTTAAGCCCCTGAAGGGCATGGAGGAGGGCAAAGCCCATGCCCGGGGCAGACCAGCCTCGGCAGAGTGTGTTGTTGCCCCTGCGAGTTGCCTGTCCTCCTGGATGCCTCTGCAAGGTATGTGTTTGAACGTCTCTGCCTGTGATGGTTAAGACAGAAGAGCTTTGTCTCTGCTTGGACACATGCAGTTTAAACCAATGTTATCTGAAAAAAGATTTTTTTAAAATTTTTATTATTATTTGGGAAAACTTGCCTATGGGTATTGGTGCAGCGCGGGGGTCTGGGCAGAGGAGGAGCCCCGTGGCTTTCTTCAGATTATTAGGGGTTTCTTCTTCTTTCCCCTGGCTGTTGCCAACCAATTTGTATTTTGAAGGAAGCCTGCAAGAAACTTCGTATTTTCTTCAATTCTTTCAGTTTATTTCTGTTCACATAGCTCTCCTTTTTCCCCCCATTGGCAGTAAATCCTTAGGCTGAGCCATCCATTTATTACCAGTTGGCAGTTGTTCAGTCTTCCAGTCTACAGTGATCTGTTTTTAGCTGCCAATAGTGCAGCATTAACAATTCTGTTCTGATATTTATCTGTGGCAGTGTCTTTTGTTAAATGAAAAATACAAAGTTTAGAACTTACTGTATTGGTATTTTTATGGCATCAGGTAGGGCACTTAAAAGTTCCCTGCAACATTTTTCTGACACGGGATAACATCTGTAGCACTCTGCGCAACCTACGATGCTGTTTTCTCCTATTTATTTTTCAGATGCTGCTTCCTGAAAATGGCAGGTTTGATGGGAATACTCTTTGTTTTCTTCCTGAGGATTTTATAGAAAAATCTCAACATAGTGAAAAACAGTGAATAACTTATTGATAGGAATTTTTTCCATTTTTCTCGTGTAATTATCTGCACTTTTACATGGGATAGTATTTTGCCCCCTGTAGATCCCACCACCTCGGGCTGAGAGCCCAGGGCTTTATCAGCGGGAGTATTCAGGCCATAAGCCGGTGCTTGTGCCCCCTGCGCCGGGCTAAGGGCTGCAAGCACGCCAGCACGCTGCTACGGCAAAAACAAAAGGCTCTGCTTTTTCTTATTTATTTATTTATCCATTTATTTTTAACGGTTGGAGAATGGTGTGGGTTATAAATTGCATTAACATAAGGAAGCGCTCACTTGATAATTGTGTTTTGGTTTTTTTTTTTTTTCAGAATGTTGGTGGCTTTAATTAAGCGGCCTGCAGATGGATTGGATAAAGATACGTTTCACAACACATCTACATCTTTCTTCACTCATCGTATACTTAAATTGCAAATTCTCATGAACTGCAACCCAGTGTCTTATGGCTCTTGGTTCTACATTTCCCTACAGATCTTCTATCTTCAGTCATGTCAGAGCTGGAGGATGTGGCTGTTGGGAAAAGGTAGCGCGATATTAAACTGCGGAAAACCCCCTACATTCAAATGACGTTAAGGGTCTGATTTAAGACCACCGAGACAGAAACCTGAGGAAGAAGAACCTCTGTAGATATTGCAGATGCTGCGTCCCACGTTTGGTCGGGTGGGCAGTATGTGCCCACACCCCTTGCGACGATGCGATGCGGGTGGAGAATCACTGGGACTCTGTAATGCGAACCATCAAAGGCCATTTTTCTGCCAAATTTCAAGCCCTTCTTTCCACTCTGGATACTTTTTCATCAAATGGCTTCAGCATCCTCCTGGTTGAGGACGCGGAGGAGCCCCGCGGCGCTGGTTCGCAGGCCGGGTCCCAGCAGACAGGGAGCCGCCGTCCTGATTGGAAACTCCACCGATCGATGCGAAAGGCAAAAAACCTTCCAATAAATCCCGCCTGTCAAAGGCATCATCCAGCAAGGGGTTTTTCAGGCTGAGATGAGGTTTGGCAAATTTATAAGCATCTGGGAATGGGGTTGTAGATGAGGGAATTTAAGTCACTGTTAACATCGGTCTATAATGTACTGTGACTTTACATGCGTAATTTTAATTTCCAGAAACAGACTTTGATGCCAAGTGCTTTATAGTCAGTGGAACGACTTCCAACAACTTGAGTAAGTTTGATAGCAGGCCTGCAATGACAAAACCCAGAGCAAACATGTTTTCTTTTACTTAAAATTAAAGATACCTTCTTTTTTGACATTTCAGCACTCTTTTTTCTTCCCCCCCTCGGGTTTTTCTTTCTTCTTTTTTTTTTTTTTTTTGTGACATGTCCATAAAAAAATACATTTTCTCAAAATCCTGTGTTTTAAAACAAGCCTTGAACCCTTTTGCTGGAGGACGGGTTTCACTGAAGATGCCGCATGGGCACCTTTCCCTCTTGGGTTTTTCCTCTTGCCCATTGTGCTAATATTTGCCTGTTGCTATGGCACAGACCTTCCTGTGGATTTAATGACCTGTTTTACTTTGCATTAAAAAGTTCTACTAATCTCCTGCTTAAAATTGCTTTTAAAAATTTTTTGGAGCAAGGGTCTTAGTTTAGTTTTCTGTTCCCACTGGTGATTTTTTTTTCCCCCCAAGATTCGCAGAATCGCAGTGAGGGACCAGCGTTTCTGCTTTACCTTGGGAGTGTCACAGCTGATGATACTTTGCTAAATCGGCTGAGTTTTAACAATCATCTGAAGGCTGTTGGCTGTGAAATCCCTCGAGGGCCGGGATGAGGAGGGATCCTGGCAGTGGGGCTGTGGGATACACTGGTGCCTCCGCACACCCCTGCTAACGGGTTGAATTTCTACATATTGAAGGTTTTGGGGTGGTGTGCATGCCTTTGGCTCAGGGCACGGCTGCTGGAGATCAGTAAATGGGGTTTCTTTGCCCTGGGCCCTTTGGAAGCGTGTGCTGCAGTGTGGGACGGGATGAGGGCCCTCCACCTTGAACGGATTCAGCTTAGTTAAGATTATTTTTGTCTTCTTTTTGTTTTTTCCCTGATGCCTTTTTTCCTCAGAAATGTAACTGTTTATAATCAGTTTAATGCAGATGAAACCATTACTTCTTCACTCTTCAGAAACTCTTTATGCTTCTTAATTAAAGCCTTTGTCTGAACACAACATAATTAATACATAAAATGAAGCACAGGGAAAGAATCGACTGTGAAACTAGTCACTCAGTTGTATATTTAAACAATATTTAATCATTAGAGTAACACAGTGCTTGCACTTTTGGAAAGAAAACAAGCCTTATACTTCATGTTTATTTAACACTTTGACTAGTTCATTCTTGGAGGTATGAAATGAGGCTTATAGAGTGCCAGAGCAGTAAATCATATGTTCTGAAAATTACTGGGTCTTAAACAGTAGTGTCATTTTAAACCTAAACAGTTCAGTGGTGAACCAGCATATAAAACTGACCTCTTATAACAACATCTACTGTTTACACTGAAAGGCAAGTAAAGGAAATAAAAACAAGGCATAAAATACGGTGTAGTAAGGATGTTATTTACTTGTGTTTCTGCCTCTATTCTGGATACTGATGGGTATGAGAACTTTCATACAGCTAATGCATTAAAGACAGGAGATGCAAAAAATGCCGTGGCTATGCGTATATGTGCACATACCAACTGTGTGTAGGCAAAAATTGGGCAGCATCTGGCACACCAGCACTTTCCATCGGTATTTGCTCAGATTTTAAAACACATTTGTTTTGGCAACGTGCTTGTTCACTTTATAATAACTTTATTTTTTTTTTTTTTTAACCAATGTTCTAATGAAAGGGTTTATTGACAGGAATATTTGTTGGAAAAAAAAAAACCAAAACCAAATTCAAAGCAAGTATTCCGTTTCTTTTGTGGAGAGTGACTGCTGAATGTTTGACTCTGTAGGTGTGATTATCCTATGCTTTGCTTGCAAGCGCAAAGGCACTGGTTGTCGATAGGTTGCACGTAGGCTTTCATATCCAGCTATGTACTTGGATTTGAGGATGGAATAACCACAGAGTTTGGCTCAAAAGCAATCATTTTGGCCAAAATTTTTTGTTGACATTGTTTACCAAGTCACACCTCAGAGAGGAGCGGGCAGGCAAGATTTTGTGTAGTGTGTAGGTGAGTATTTGTAGTGAAAACCGGGAGACTGTCCTCACCCTGCAACATCAGTCGCCTCCGTGGTTTGGAGGTATAATACATTTAAAAATCACTTCTCTGAGTCTGGCCCACTTCAGTACAGATACAGGTTTATTACCCAGTCTCAGAGGAGTTTGCAATGTTGTTCATTCTCCTAATTGGATAAATGCTGGCTTATGGAGGTAAAAAAGCAACAGCACCTTCCCAGCTGCCAGCCAGCCCTCTCCCGGCTCATGGACCACGCTGCCCGCGGATGCTCTTCCAGGCCCTTGGTGGGTGCTGGTGGGCAGAAACCCTCCCCGCCTTCTGTTCCAACACGTTTATGAGTAAGAGCTGTGGGGTTTTTTGTTTACATGGGGCTTTGTTGGGTTTGCTTTTTTTTTTT
>VYZM01013506.1:1896945-1912128 GCA_013398915.1 Dromas ardeola | reverse complement strand
TTTTTTTTTTTTTTAAGAGGACGATAGAAGTCTGAGCTTTCAGGGCATATGTTATATCTGTCATGTGCAAAGTTAATGTAGGGTGATATTGATATTGCTTTGCAGTTTGGTTCTGCGATGCTTCTTAGGTAAAAATCATATTGCTCTTATATATATATATTGGTTTATATATATATATTTTATATATATTGGTTTTAAGGCTACAGACTACCAGATTGTGGGTCTCCAAAGTTGGTGGCCAAAGGTGAAATCTTTGCTTTACTTCGCTTTTGAAGTAAAGAAGTCCTCCCTTAAGAGCAGGTAACAACATTTATTTCCATGTTAACTTCCCATTTGTCTTCAGTGCTTCTGCAAGCACGTGAAAAGGCTGATGAAAAGAAGTGACTTAAATTTGGAGAGCACCTGGAATGTGCTTTTTATTAGTTTGGATCCTGAGTGAATGGAATATTGAAACTCTAATTATGAATATTTTAAAAATGTGATCCTTCAATTAACTGTATCAGTTGTGTTTGTGAACTATGGAGAACTTGCATTATTAATGAACACACAAGGTTAATGTTAGTTTATTTATCATTTGGAATATGACTTTTGAGTTAATCATACAAGTCATGCCACATTCAATTTTGATTAATGCATGAAGTTCATGCAGGCTTTGTTAAACAAATATTTATTATGTGTGATGTATTATAAAGTAATAAAGCATTTTTTCTCCATCTCAGGTCCTATATAAAAATGTCTTCCAATATGTTGAAAATTTTAACATGCAAGCAAACATCCTCTTGTTTATGAGGAAATTGAATAAATCATGAGAGTCCCCTGTGTGGTTTTTTTTTTTTTCCCTTTAAATTCGGATATAATCCCCCTTGCTTAGAGGTGGATGCAGTTTGTAATGTCTTGCAAAGTGGTCCGCACGCACCACTGCAGGCTGGTTTATAGGATCGATGCTGTAATTCATCTCCTTGCTTCTACTTTTACTCAGTTTGGAGAGTAGGGCCACTGTTTAGTGATACACGTGTTGGAGAATTGGAATTACTTAGTGTTTAAATTTTGAACTGAAAAAGGTACAAAGTGTTCCTCACCCATGAGTTCCTTGGTGCTTAGTGTCAGAAGTCTCAGCTGCCCACCATGAGGGATGTGCTGACCCGATCTCGCTGCCCCTTCTCACTTGAGTTTGTCCATACCTCGCCCCCCTGTGCCGTGCAGGCACGCTTCAATATGCAACACCACTTGTATTATGGCCAAATGACTAAAAATAATGAAGCATTTCAACAACTTAGTAATGCTCAAGTACTCTTTTGTGAAGTTTTGTGTTAGTCTTTGTTCACATGCGTGAGCTTCAGGCCAGTGAATGCGATGGCAGGGTCTCCAAGCAGATCTTTGCCAATGGATCCTATTTTGAGGGGAAGAAGTATTTTTTACTGTGAATTCAAAAAGCTTATGTGCCATTCAACTTTTATGAAACACAGTATTGTCGGTCACAAGTCTTTAAAAATGAAGAGTGAAATCTGATATTATTAAGAATAGTAAGTACCCTTAATCTGTTTTTTGGTTCTGAAAAGAGTGAAGGACTTAATTTAAACCTTAATAAAAGCTGAGAGACAGACATAGAAACTTTGTTCAAGTAGTCTGAGGCTTTAAAAAACCTCCGTGAGTCGCGAGACTGAAGGTATAAATCCCATGAATTACAACATAGTTAATGAGTTTCTTTCGAAAGAGGGATATTTTCTTCCGAATGCTAGTTTTGCCAAGTTTGTGTTGGGCAATAGGTCACATCTTAAAATTGTTAGGAAGATTTAAGATCTTTTTCATTTAGGTGTGAAATATATATTTTATTTAAAAATATGTAATTATAAGCTTATAATATAAAATTTAAGTGTAATTTATTCTGATTTAAATGATGCTCAGCCCCTGCCTCTATATAGGCAAAGCAGGGTCTTGGTTCTGGAAGGCCTGTGGATTATTCAATGATTTTATTTATTTATTTTTTTAATCCTGGCTGTGAAATATTTCATTATTAAAACCAAATTTTTTTTATAAAGGCTTTGTCAACAATACATGAAGTCAACTTCTTTTTTTTTTTTTTTTTTGGTTTGGTCAGTGAAATGAATACTTCAGTTAGGAGTCAGGCAGCAACTAAGTTAGCGAGGGCCCCGGCACACTTCAGTGTTCATTCGATTCAGCCACGTCTGCTTTAACTAGTTTCAGTGTAGCTGTTACAATTTTCATCCATAATATATGATCAGTTTGTAAGAATTTCCTCTACATGTGAGAAACATATTTAATGCTAACGTTCTCAAATTGGAGTTAGTTATAAATAATGCACTAATAGATGTGAAAGAGCGTAAATGATTCCTTTGTGTCGTACCTGCGAGGTTGTTAGTGCTTCTTTAAAAAACAAACAAAACCTCTTTGGCATGATATTTATTCCCATCTCTTCCATCAAAGGGGTTACAGTCTTTGTACCTTTTTATGTAAATTAAAAATCTTTAGCCAGTTCTGTGTCAAAAATAAATAGTTGAATGAGCTTGCAGACAACATTTATTTTGTATGTACATTAATGGGCACTTCCATTTTTTCCTGCAGGCTAGAATCCACTTTGAAATTCATGTTTGATAAATTCCCTGGCTTTCCGAGTAATTTAGCTGTCTATAGGGCTGTTGATCCTTTGAGTGTATTGCTGAACCATTGGGACTTGTGCACCACATCTGCATATCCAAGTTCAAATATATACTCAAGATGATTGGTTTAAACTTTAAGTTGTTGATCTTATTCCTGATAGATTTGTTAGATTGTCTCCCGTTTCATTTCTAAAATCTGTGCCTAATCCATAAATACCCCTTCTTAAATATGTCTCCAATAAATTCACTGATTGAGTTAGTCATTTTGTAAGCACAGAGCTAAATTAATATTCAGCGTAGCCTAATAATCTTAAGACACAATGCTGTCTGATATGTGTATATGAATGAGAATTTGAGCGGGGCGCTTCCAGATCAGACCCAGTTGAGGTACTACTTCCTGAAGCAGCAAGATTCCCTTTGAAAATAATTTTACACCTTCAGAGCACTTAAAAGGGATCAGGTTTTCACTGGGATATGAAATTAGTGAACAAGGGTTAAATTTATTGGTCTTCCTCAGCTCTTCCAAGACTTAGGCTAGTTTAGCTTTGTTTTTTCTCTTTTTTGTCAAAGGGCTGATTTCGACTCGTTTGCTGTTCCAGCATTCAGCAAGAGAGGCGGATACAGCAGGTGTAACAACCAAACTGACAACACTTTGGGAGCTACAATAAGAAACAGCCGTCTGCAAGTTCTCCTATGAAGACAGGCCAAGAGAGCTGGGGGGGTTCAGCCTGGAGAAGAGAAGGCTCCGGGGAGACCTTCCAGCCCCTGCCAGTCCCTCAAGGGGCTCCAGGAAAGCTGGGGAGGGACTCTGGGTCAGGGAGGGGAGCCATGGGATGAGGGGGAAGGGTTTTAAACTGTAAGAGGGGAGACTGAGATGAGATCTGAGGCAGAAATCCTTTGCTGTGAGGGTGGTGAGCCCCTGGCCCAGGTTGCCCAGAGCAGCTGTGGCTGCCCCATCCCTGGAGGGGTTCAAGGCCAGGTTGGACGGGGCTTGGAGCAACCTGGGCTGGGGGGAGGGGTCCCTGCCCAGGGCAGGGGGCGGGACTAGATGATCTTCAAGGTCCCTTCCAACCTAGCCCATCCTGTGATTCTGTGAAATTCTAGCCAGACTTATTTCAAATATAAAGTGTCCTGAAGTGCTCTGCGATACCCTCTAGACCAAAGGCGCTCCTTTCCTGCCATACATCCTCCCTCTGCCCTCAGTAGCATGCATGTTTGGACCAGGTATGATGTACATTCGCCAGCAAGGGGCTGGCGCATTGTGTGGCCACCGAAGAAAGGGGAACAAGGACACCTTTGTGTAAACATGGGATATCGCTTCCTCTGGGCAGTTTTCACCCCTTCCTCCTCAGCTTATTTTAAATGTTGTACGCTCTCTTCGTTTAAAGAAAGGGGAAATTTAAAAGATGTCCTGTGAATAGACATTAATTAAAAATTCCTTTTGGCCACAGCACCAGTCATTCTGTTATGAACCTACTTGTCTGGTTTGCTGTTAGCAGGTACAATATGATCTGAAACGTTCTGTGATGTATCAGAATCATTCAAATAATTCGAATTTGGAAGTATTTATTATGTTGTTATAATTTTTAGAGGTTCCACATTTATTTTCTTTGTTCCATTTATTAAATTCCTTAACATGAGAAGACTAGAGGGGTGCTTTGTTTTGCTAGAGTTATGCAGTAGGTTAGTGGTGTGGGTGTAATAACCTGTTCTGACACTGACATACAATGAATTGCAATTACACTTCTTTCTTTGTTTCTATTCTTTATGAGGAGATTATTCTAATAATGTACCTTGTGTGGTCTTTCAAGGTAAATTCCAATAAGTTCCTTGTCTTAATTAATAAAACCGACCTGACTATTAGTACCAAGAGTCAAATTTAGAGTCTCTCAGGCCTTTTTGTGACAGAGAGGAAAAGAGATGCAGTGGGGAGTGTTTTCTTGGTTGTGTGGGTTTGGGTTTTTGTTGTTGTTTTGTTTTGCTTCATAATATGTGAAAACTTAACTCTGATTTTAAATTCTTAGCCAGGGTTTAATGAACTGAATTGATTAGCATCGAACGGATTAGGGAAATACATTTTCTAGTTTTGAAACAAGCATAGATCTATATATGTATCTCTCTGCCCCGTCTCAGAGGTTAATGTTTATCCCCAGAAACTCTTTTGTTTTGTGCTGCAAGTTCTTTTTGTAGGGGAGAAAAACGTGTGCAAGTGCCGCAGAACAGGGAGAGTAGGAGTCCTCAACTCTGAAATTAGATTTTTCATTTCACATAAAATCAAGTTTGCTCAGAAGCAGTACCACAGTGCCATAGTATTTAACATGATTTACTACTTTGCTCACTTAAATTAACAAATTGGACCATATTTCATCGAGGTAATTAAGCACGTCTATAACCTTAATAATGTGACTTTCTCACAGGTGCAGTCCTACTAAAGTCCATCAGCCTAACTTTGTCTTCAAAACTATACGCATCCAAAGCACTCTGCTAAAGCAGATCCTTCTTGTCTTATCTCCTTATTTTGGGCTATTGTCAGGCCTTTCATGTCTTCTGCTCTGTTTTGTCTTAACAGTGCCATTATGTATGTTGATTTCGAATGACTACTGGAAGAGTTTATGCCAAAAGTGTCTTTAGATTTGTGATTAAGCCATTGGTCTATTTTTGTCAGTAAAATATGGAACCTGCCCATGAAAATTAGCAGACCCAAGCTCCAACATTCTTCTGTTCCCAGTCCGTGCTTGGGAATTCATGTGATGTTTTTCCAGTACTTTGTCCTGCCATTTTCTTCTCTGATTCCTTTCTCTTTTCCTATCACCTGTTCGTTGGGAGAAGAGATGATAGAGAAAATCTCCCTGATCTTTACATCCCCGACACCTCCAGGGTTCTGCTGGGGTCACTCTGATTTAATCTGAGAGGTACCTGTACTACTTCTGGCCTCTCCCCACTCCGCAGAGCAATTCTGGGTGCTTTTCTTAAATTTCAGACATTTTTCTGTTGTTCCCCTTTTCCAGCTCATACTGAAATTCTTCCTCTGGGACTTCATCTGGGTTTTGGTCATTTCTAAGAGATTCTTTTGGGTGCTTTCCATTGCTTTACCACCCTCCCCCAATTTTCCTGCACCCCTGTTTCATGTGTGCTGCCTGGTGATGCTTTCTTCTCCCACCAGCCCCTTGGTCCTCCCCGGGGCGCCCATTGCATCTGCTCCCATCCCTCCGTTCCCCTTCCCTCCCTCCCTCTCTCCCGTGCTGGTGCGGCCGACCCAGGCTTGCTGTAGTCAATTTTTGTTTCATCTTGTAGTCAGTATTACATAAATAGTGAAGTTTGTCCTTGCCCCGGGTGATTGATGGGGAGGTATATTTGTACATATCGATTGAGATAAAAAATTAGTAGTTTGCAATAGGAAAGGCAAATTAGTCATCAGAAGGAAGGTGCTTGGAGTATTTTAAGAGTTCCTTGATTAATTCTCATGCTGTGAGTTCTTCTGACAGTAAGTTTTATGTCCTGAGATGTGGGAGGATGAGGCAGTAGTATCAGGTTATTGCAAATTTTACTTTTACTCCTTGCTGATTTATTTTACCGGCTCTTGCCGCGACTAGACACAGAGGGCTAAAAATGACTTCATTTTTGGGGTGACAACTGCACTTTTCTGTGCTTGAATTAGGAGCCAGGAAGGAGGGTGGAGGTTTTAGCCACAAAATTATTTTCCTTTTGCATGAAAATTAATATTTAAAAGCTGGTGTGTATAAAATGAAAATAGCCTTTATCCATGGTGACAAGTCCATCAGTTGGACGATGCATCTTAAGGAGAAAAGAACTAATTCTGTGATACACTGATAGGTCTGAGAAGTAATTTTTTTCTCTGCTTACTTGACAATTTTTTTCCTAATCACTTCATTGAAAGTAGTTTTTAATAAGCATCACAGGAGGCTGAGAGCTCTTGATCTTCTTCCTAAAATACTTTCCACTTTTCCAAGGATTTTGTGGCATGTTTTTTAGTTTTCCTTTATTACAAACTATAATAGAATTCTTCCCAATAAAAAATGGCTTATATTTGCTACTTTTAATTTGTCCAAGAATAATTTAGATAGAAATTCCAATTACTTTGCAAGGAACACATTTGCTACTGTAGTCTCTCAGCTTGTTTAAAAAGAAGTCTTTGATAATTTGCAAGCATTTCTCATGAAAGGCAATTTTACTTAACTTGAATCCAGGAGGCAAAAAGATGCACAGAGGTTTCAATTTTTAAACTGATAACAAAGCACTATATTTGTGCTGTTACATTTCAGCACAAAGAGGCTGCAAAATAACCTTTTTTAGTTAATGGTAGAAAAAAGATTTAATTGCTCTGAAACACTTATTCTATGTATTATCTCTTTGATTAGGAGACAGTTGTAAATGACTTATTTAATGTAATTGCAAACTCGGGTATGGAAACCAAAAGAAAATTATATGCCTTTGCAGTCTGAGGAAGGGTGAGTTTGAACACTTTTAATTGTAAGAGTTTTCTGAAATTAGCAGAGGCACAATGTTTAGGAATTAGACTTTTCTTGTGTGTTTGAGTGCTGGCGCCTGTCAGACTGGAATTAGGACAACGCTGTTAGTAAACCGTGACAGCACTTCTGCAGTTTCCTTAATGTCTGCTAGAAAGGTAATCAACTGCCTCTCGTCTTCTAAAATATTTTCAAATCTGGTGATGTTGAGTAGCTAAGGGCATAGGGTGTCCCCACCTCGTGCCTCGTGGCTGGTTTTGCACAAGCTGGAGCTTTGACAATAACGGCTTTCCTCATCCTGAGGGCTATTCCCAGCATTTGCAGTGTGAAAAAGTTCACAATAAATTAGACATGGGAGATGATTGTTTCATGCTATGGATGCAGCTGGATGTTATAATCATGGTAATTTGCAGAAGTCAGAAATATTAATGCTGGTATGAGAAAGAAGGAAAGGGTAGGAGGGTATGGGCAGACAGGCTGCGTGTGAGTGGGAAAACAAGAAGACCTGGAAATCCTTTAGTTGTAAAATGGAAACCTTCACCCATGAACTGTTCCCACCAAGGGGAAGCACAAGAAGGGTTTTCCCATGAGCTGTTTGTGGCATGATGGCTGTCTGCGGGTGGCAACGACCTGAAACACTGAGCAAGTAATGTTGCTAAGCACAAATGTTGCTTAGCATGCATGGGACATGGTGATGCTGGCATCAGCCCTGGCTGGGAGGACCATCACATCGAGGAACAACAGGAATAAATTAGGTGATGGTGAGCAGAAGTCAGCCCTCCTCATCCGAGGGCTTTCAGAGGAGAACATCTGCCCGTGCCTGGTCTGGGGAACTGCTCTGCTCGTTCAGGCTGATCAGCTGCAAGACCTCAGAGACCAAGTTCATACGTGCCTCTGGGTGGAGTGTTGAAAATGTTCCCACCCCGGTGTGAGGTACCCACCCGCCCTCTGCTGCAGGGCTGAAGTCCAGATATTAAAGTGAAACATGTGCAGTTAAAAAAAAATCAATAATGTTCCTGTGGAGTGGATAAGGAGAATTTGGCTGCGCAGTCTGTATTAATAATTTTCTGCAAGTTGCGGGAGCGCTGGGGGCTGTACGGAGAAGTGAGCATCCTCCGCCACTAGCTCATGTCCCTTCGCTCTTCAATTCGTGCCACTTTCCTGATGGAACTGAGAGCCTCACAGACACTGACTTCACCTGGGGCTGCTCGAACGAGATGTGAAACTGGGGCCATGCACCGAGTAACACAACGCTCTGGTAGTGCGCGTCGGGCAAAGTCACCACTCAGGAAACAGGGGGTGAACCAGGGCAGAAAAAAAAAAGAAGAATCAGGTTATAAAAATCCAAAACACATAGGCAGTTGCATATGTGAAGATTTTGCATGGTTTTGTGCTGAATTTCCGTGCGGCTTTGCTGCAGCTGCACATATTCACTAGTTTCTGGTTAAACTTTGGAGGGAGCCTGCTCAGACGGCGTGTGTGCCCGTCAGCCAGCGACGCAGGCTTGCGGCCAGAGAGACTTTGAAAACATCACCCTCCTTCTCCTGAGCAGCACTAAATATGAGTTATAGCTATTTACTCTAGACTAACATACTCGATTAGTCTTCTAAACCTTTGTTTTAGACTTTCCAGCAAGTACAGTCAGTTCTCATTAGTTACTAGTTTAGAAGCCCATGGTATATTTAGACATCATATACATTTGTCAGTGAAGAGTAGCTTAAATGATCTACTTTGTGCAGTGCTTAATTATGTTATTTTACTGTTCCTGAAAACCTGACACAAGGCAAATTTACATTACTGTGCTCCTAATTAGCCAATAATCCTTAAGGATTTGAATGATACATACCCAAAGTAATTTCCTTGTTCACTAAATATGAATTTCCTTACATTAGGTTAAGAAGATGGCACAATGACAGCGGGCATCTTGATGATGACGGCTCTCAACATGTTTGTCTCCGGAGTCAAAATCTATTAAAAGACACACAATGATCTCAGCACTTTCTTAAAGTGTGGAATGCGAAATCAATAGGTTCGTATACAAAGAGGAAAAAAAATTAACCTCTTTTAACTGTTTTGAGGTTGCCCACAACCCCAGACTGCTCAATGGTGCAAAGTATTTATACTTCTGGTTTCCTGCACATGATCTCAGCTGCACTTCTTCATGAATTCATCATCCCTGCAGCTTCTTAGCTCAAATAAAAATGCAGATGTGGAGGTAACCTGCTCTGAAAGAGAGGTCTCGTAGGGTCCTTCATACTTCAGACAGCTTTTGTTCGGTGCCTGACCCCAAGTGCACTCATCTCACGTGTGTGGTAGGATGCATCTTCTTGGCTTTGTCCACATCTCCGGCCGCTGGACTTCTGCGTGTTGAAAGGTCGTGGGGTTTGTTGTTGCTGCTGCTGCTGTTGTTGTTGGACTGGCTAGGGTGCTGTGGGGATGGTAACAGTTTGTATTTTCCACTATAGACAGTTTAATTTAATGCATTGTTACATTTAATCTTTGTAATGAATCCAGATGCTACAGTGATGGGTGCATAAAAATAATTAAATAAAGATAAATAGACCGTAACAACTTTACCATTGCCAGTTGTTGTAACATGGAGTTACATATCAAAAAAGTACTTCCAGAAAATTATTTAAATTTCTATGTAGTGCACAAAAACTTTCCATGGACACTGGCCTGTGGCATGCATACAGAACTCATTACCATTTTCATAGGCTTAGCTTTTTCCACATGTCCAAGACTAAACTTCATGCAACTAAATGGAAATTAAAAGTTTTCAGGCTCCTTCAATAACTTTTCCAGTGACTTTGTTTGTAAAATAAAAACTTTTGAATGTAGAAATGGTGAATAAAGGCAACCTCTTTCCTCTGCTGTGCAATCAGCATGTGCCCAGTGCTGCCACCAGACAAAGAGATGCTCTTCCCTGGGGACATGCCGTTGTTCAGAAGACTGGGAGTCAACATCAACATGAGAGACTGTGACCATGGTTGGTTTGGAGCTGTGGTGTGGTTTTCTGGAGAAGACTGCTGTTGACTCCTGTCTGCTGCACGCGAGTGCACCCACGGCAGGGACGCTGCCCTTGCAGCCTTTGGGATCCCGGGGATGGGGACGTGGCCCCGTGGCTGCCCTGCAGCGCTTGCAGAGATCCCACAGCACTCGGTGCAGCAGTGGGTGCGCCACCTCCATCCTGGCCAAATTCCAGCACAGGTGAGCACTTCTTATCTAACTTCTTGTTATCTAAGTTACTTCTGCACTTTTAATTGGATATAGTATTTTTTGTTTTCCTTATCCCAAACTGGCTTCTGAAATAATTCTGGCCTTTTAAATGACTCCCAGGGGTGGTTTCATTTCATGGTGAGAGAAGGGACTCCATCGCACAGGGAGAGACAGATAATGCAAACATCCATGCTGACACTAGAGCAGGAAAATTATAGTTTTCTGAAGGGGTATGTCTGGACACGGATAAGCAGGATACTGCAGTAGATGACCCTTATGTTCCTGGACTGTGATTCCCCTTTCCAGCAATGGGTAAACTACTGTAAAAAAAAAAAAAAAAAAAGGGGTGGGATAGCTCATAATAATAGGATAATAATATTTCAGCATAGTTTACTCAAAAAAAATAATGAGGAGGATGCCTATGGGATCTGTCCCAGCCACGTCAATAGGAAAATACTCAGTGATGAGACTGGGTTGTAACAGCAACCTTTACTCTAACCCTTGGCAGATGCACAGGCTTCGCTGTCCGTGCAATGTTTTCCTACTGATACTGCTAATTGAGTTTCTTGGGTTAGGGTCACAAAAGGTTTCAGTTGTGACATTGGGTACCTAAACACACATGGGTCCTCCAAGCCCGCCTGATCTGGGAGGTACGTGAGTGCCTGACCACGTGCCAGCTCAAGTTCTCCACTCCTGTGTCCTCCTCACCCTGTCTTTCAGCCATGTTTTTTTTAAATCGTCACAGCGTGGATGTCTTTTGTTCCTATCGCGCACCCAAGCACTACCATGGCTCAGTGCTCCTGTGTTCCCCCTTTCCCTTTTACTTGGTCGTTTCATGGCAAAAGCGCTCATCAATGGTGCTGGTAGTGGGTTTGGGTGATGCGTTACTGGGCACTGGTGGGAAGGGGAAGAGCTGTCCTGGAGAGCTTCCCATGGGCGCCCACCTCACTGCTTCACCAGCGGTCAGGTGCTCCCTGCAAGGTGGTTTCCTTTCTTTCCCCCCAAAAAAGGTGGGAGAGCATCCTTGACCCCACCTTAGGGGGACGTATGTGTGTGCGGGTGCTTCATGTGACGTTCAACCCAGTGAAATGATGAGCTCTGTTTGGGGAGTGCAGAGCCCCCATTAATTTCAGTGGGAGTTTATGGTGCTTAGCATTAAATGAGAGAACCTGGGAGAGGTTGAAAAAGGAATTTGTATGTGTTTTGCTCACGTATCAGCAAAGCACAAGTATCTGCAATTGAGTATGCACTTTGTTAGGTTAAGAAACATTTCTTTATGGTCTGTAAAGCAAGTGAATAAAATTGAGAGGGAAATATATACTGTGTCAGCTTGCCTGTACGCAAAAATTACTTTATTTTCTGTTGTAAAGACAAAGCATACAGAGAGAAAAAAATGTAATCGTGTTACTGTATGATCATCCTATATAAGCACATTAGTAAAGCACTGTGATACCAGTCATATTGTGAACTTAAAGCCACCCCTAATTAAACTGTCTGCATCCCCCAGCATTTTCCTGTAATGATGTCAAGCCGTGCAGCAATTAGTTGTCCCTCTATGAATGTAAACACTGTTTGTAAATCATATAAATTTAACCTGCTTTGCTTATTGAAAAGCTCCTAAAATGGAATTAATTAGTATTGTGGATTTTGGAGTTACAATTTATGGAATCATTTTTTTAATGTCTTGATATAATGTTTTCTGTGATTCGTGGCAATTAATTTTGGTAGCAAAGGTAGCACTTATTAAAAATCTCAGATATAATTTGGGGTAGGGCTAATGGTGTGTACAACGGCATGCAAAATATTTTATCGCCCTGACACGATTGCTGTGGGTTTATTTTAAATGAAGATTTAGCCCGTTCAAAGGAAGCAAGTGCCCCGACCTTTTGGGTTTCTCCATTTTGTACCTCCCGCACTACTTCAATCTAATTTGAATGTTAGGTTTGAATACTGAAGAAGTATGCCCTTCTGCAGTAGTTCATCTTCTCTTTAGAGATCAGACTAAATGCCTGTGGCAATATGCTAGGAAACATAGCACATTACCATGAAATAGCTCCATTAGAGACAAAGAAATGTAAACAAAACAAACACATTTGCCACTGTTTTTAGCTCAATTATATTTCTCCTATTGATGGTGCTGCGTAAAATGAAAAAGTGCTCAAGACCTAAATTTAGTAAACCTTTTGTTGCAATTTACTCCAGAAAAGCCGCTGTTGCTGGAGGTGGATGGTTTACCTGAGCCATCAGCTACATAGCACGTTTATGGTTATTGTATTTTACAGGTTGATAGATTTTTATATTCTGTCCAAGTCAGGATCTTACACCACCTGGTTTATTATTTAGTAATTTACAGTGCAGTCAGGCATGTTTGGTTTAATGTAGGATAAACTTATAAATCTATTGTTCCTCCAGTTGCTGGGGTTGGTGTGCAATGAACTACAGAGCTTGATGCGTACATACATTTCAGCTCTGCTTATTTTCTTTGATAGGGAAGCAGGCAATAGATAACACAGTGACAGTGGCATCCCAGGGGACAGCAAAATGTGAGAGCAACACACCGTCAGGTTAGTAGGTCATTATTGTATGAGCACTGAGCCATTAATTGACTACTGTACCAGGCTCAATCTGTGTCAGATTATGGCTTTTGGCAGCAAGGACTGTTATCTAATAGCTAACTTTGCTTCTTTACTATCTTTTTATTAGGTTTTCTGATAAAATTATACCTAAAAAGGTAAATGCATTTGTTATACTGTTTTTTTTTAAGAAGCCATACAGAGTAGTGGTAATGTCAATAGGCAAAATTTCACGTAAGGTACCATCTAGCAGAGTGCTTTTGCTAATAGTTTTGAGCAGATTTTTTTAAAAACTTATTAAGAAACTGAGTAGTCAGATACTCTATTAGGGGGAATAGATATTACGGGTGCAAGGCTATCGGGAACTGATACCTTGCAACGGAATTGTTTTGCTAGTCTTTAGCGTTGGGTAGAGAATAAGAAAATATGCGTAGTGTCTCAAAACCAATAAACAGCATTTGGAGGAACCTTGCTGGGATTTTGTACAACCTGCCCCAAAAATAGGATTGGAGGTGCTGGCACAGTGAGACCCCCGACATGACAGGAGGGTGTGCGGCTGATTAGTGTAATAAGGGGAGAAATCAGTAATGTCAGGTAGATTTGAGGAAAAAGTCATCTTTTCTTTGGAAAGAGGGAAATGCCCATGTCTTTGTGGGGGCGAACGTGTGCATGCCGGTGAGCCAGGGCACAGGAAAGGGTATTTCTGTTATTGCTTGAAAATGGGGGGGAAAAAACTTCCTGCTTCGTACTCTTTTATCAGGGATTGAAGTTTTGCTGCTGCGAGGCAGCCCAGCACCGCTGGATGATGGTCCTCCGCCCCTCGCATCGGTCGGACGGCGAATTCCCGGCTGTAACGCACAGGTTGCGGGAGGCTGACGAAGTCGATGTTCAGCCCAGGGCTCAGTTTGGGCAGGATTTTGCTCTGGGTTTAAGGGCAAATCCTGCTCGTAGTTCAGATGTGGTGTCAGGTTTCTGCCATCTTGCAGTGAGATCTGCAGGGATATTTCAGGCTGGAGCAAAGATGCTCTTTTGTCTCCTCGCTGCACCTGCCAAAACCAAACCCAGATGCTCTAGTCCAGGCGACAGCATAACGTGAGTTAAACATTGCGGATTTTTAAAAAGCGCTTTGCTAAGAGCTGCTGTCCGTGGGATCGCTTGGAATTTGGTGAGGTGAGCGTGTGCGTTTATGGGCTCGAAACCAGGGATTTGTATTTTCTGTAATTCCTCCGGAGGCTGCTGGCGGGGTTTTGGGGTGCATCAGCCGGGGCCACTCGCGTTCCTGCTTTGCGGTGCGTCTGCTGGTGTTTGACAGGGCTGCTCAAGTGATGGAGCCCCAGTCTAATTTCTGTTTCCACCCATAAATCGACCTGCTTGTGACCTTGGGCAAAATAGTTAATCCAGCCAGCCCTCAGTTTCCCTGTTTTGCTCTCCATTAAAAATGATTTGCTGTCTGAGAGTGTCAGGTACGGCACGGGAACCCAGTGTGATTATTAATAATTATCAATATAGGAAAAACTGCGAGAAGATGGTAAAGGAAGACACAGAGACCTTTACCTCATTAGAATTGTATTTAGATTGAATGTTATTACAGTTAATATTTTGCGGATCCCATTTTTCTGCCATGTGTCTAAATTTGAATAGCTTCCATTGGATTCCTTGCACCTTAAAAAGACAGGGATAAAAACGTGCAACAACTGAGCTTCGAGCATCTCCTCTCGTTTTGTTATTCTGTGCTTTCCCCTTTCTCTTAGAGCAAAATCATTTTTAGAAATTGGATAGCAATATGTAAGATATGTTTTTCAGGCAGTGATGTCTGATTACATTGATTCCACACTATGTAGTGCTCTTAATGGAGATTTCTGCTTTCCATTCGCTGTAAATTTCTGGTTACCATTTGCTGCACCATGTGACGAAGCTGTTTCTATGGTCTCCGCTGCATCTTGTCCCCTTGGTATTTTTTAAAAAACTCATTTGGAAGAATTAACTACCTTTTACGTATTTAAAATTTGACTCCATGGAAATCGATGTACAAATAATTTTTATGGTTACAATAAGTAGGTTCCATAACACAATACAAATATCTGTATGTAAATCTTGCCTTGGAGGTAGCTATCTACTGTACATCCCAGTACTTATCCCACTTTCACACCTAATTTTCTTTGTGAATCACACATAAAACTCCCATATTCTCTGCTGTGCAATGAAATCATGAATTCTTAGCATGCCCACACATAAGACGTTTCTCTGAGAATAATATCCATAACTGTTTTTTAAGAATAAAAAAAA
>VYZM01013506.1:1854445-1891945 GCA_013398915.1 Dromas ardeola | reverse complement strand
GGCTTATTGCCTGGTTTTGACTGCAAGAAGCACCAATGTGCCTTATTATAAAACACATGTTTATATATAAAATGAATTCATAGTAGACAGGAATTACTTGAACCAGACCAGCATTTAAGTTTGACCAAAAGTCTTCAGCACAGACGGTGGCCAGTTCAGTTAGTGTACAGCTTCTCTCCCCTGTAACATTTTGAAATAAATCTCTTCTTTCTGGCCCTACTTACAGCTATTCCTTTGCATAATGGTAAAAAGAGTTTGTGTGTAAATTTGTATTATTCTGTGCGTATCATCCCCAGTTAGCCAGGTTTCCTACTGGTTGTGCCAATGACGGTAATTAGTTCACTTTGTCCGGTGACCCGGTGGCAGGCACACTTTGGTCACAGCAATATCCTTGATTTGCTTTGTGCCAAAGATGGCTTGAACAGCAACCTCTTTAACACCTGAGCTTGTCCGTATTTGTGGAAATTATCTTGCTTTCTGCATTAACAAATCTCTTCAAAGCCTCATGCTATCTACTAGCAGAAATGTATTTCTCCTGGTGATGTGGAATGAAGCAGAAAGATGCAATTTTTTATTTGTATCACAGTGAATTTGTGGACTTGTGGCTGTGGAAAAAAAGAAGCCTTGAGAAAGGACAAGAACTTTTCAGAAGAGCTGAATTTAGTCAAAATTTTCTGTTGGTCAGTGTAAGGTAATCAGTGCTGTCCTTTAGTTGAGTAAATATATGGACTTTTGATTGCAGTTTGAATAAATGAATGAGTTTTGTCCATTGACACAAAAAAATGAGTGGGTCCTTGTTCTAATTAGATCATTTTCATGTGTATAGAGTGTATTCTGCTGGTGTCAACGTGATCACACGCGTTTCCTGAACCCTAGCCTAAAGTTTCTGTTAGAGATGAGCTTGACCAATCCCACTAAATTGAACAATCCAGGATCACTTATCACGAGAGATTAAAGTTTGTGATAATTTCAGTGGCAGGAAGCTGAGAGCAGGGCTCAGAGGATTCTGGTTTAGATGCTGACACACAGCCAGCTCGGGAAAGGTTTTTAACTTTTCATTGTCAGCAGAGGAACATTTGCAAGGATTTTTAATACGCCGTCGTACAACCTGGGCAATACAAATGTGCGCCCTTTTCAAAAATACACCTACATTTTTTCCCGAGAATCACTCACTTGAAAACCAGCTACGGCGAAGGAATATTTAAAGTTGAATTTTTAGCTGGTGTGTATGATTTTGTTGTATTCATTTTCAGTAAAAGGCAACTGGGAAGTGACGTGATGCATAAAAGAACAGTGTGCTAGAAGCTGGTGTCTACAGGAATTTAAAAATCAGGACTCTCAGATTTTCAGTGAACCATACAATATTTTTAATCAAGAGAAGGAATGAATTAATATATCCGCTTTACATAAACCTTCATTTGTATTGTTGATAACAATAGGTAGAAATCTCAAAGCTGAAGCAAACTTTATTTAAACAAAGAATGTGTCAATTCTGCTGATGTTTTGATTGAAGATGCAAATCTCATTGCAGGGGTGGATACTGCAGACAACCTATGTGCACAGACAGTTGAAGTCTGTGTGTGATTCCTGCAAGTTTGTCCCTCCATAACTATAGCTTATTGTCCAAAGAAGATAGCAAGAGTGGTGGGCTGTAAAATACGTTAGTTTTTATATTTGTGTTCAGGAAACCACCGTTCTTCTGCATCAGGTGGAATGGCAGCACAAGTGCAGGCATTCTTAAAAGTATTTTCTGGCTTTGTGCTCAATCAGTGGATGCTTTTTTGGATCAGATATCTCTGAAAATTGTGTAGAAGATGATTCTTAGTGCTGGCAATGCCTTGGGGTCTGGCTGGCCCTGGCTCCTTTCCACTGTGCCCCCTGCGTGCCGATGCTGGGGGTAAACGGGCTGAAGGGAAGGGCACCAGCAGGAACACAGGGTGGAAATTCAAGTGACAGCATGTTAAGACATTCAGTTCTGTTTTATTTGTAACTAAAAGTCGCCATCAACTGAAACAAAACAGAGCAAATCTTTGCTAAAAAGGACAATAAATGCAGCGTTAAAAAAAGGCAACCTTCATTTTGGAGGAGTTTCTCTCGCATAGGCATCCTAACAGCCTGTGGTGCCACATTGAATATAAGCCCCACAAAGTTTTTCTCTGTTAGACCAAACGTTATAACCCTATGTGCCAAGTGCAGACTTCCACAAAATTTTGATAAGGAAGCTTGTACACTAATCTTCCCTGGGGACAAGCTGGCCAGTCTGCATGTCCTTGATGTATGACTTGTGCAAGGGAAAAGAGGAACAGAACAACCATGCCAGGAGTTTCCTCAGCTCCACCACTTTGTTCAGAGTATCAGGGACAAGGAGAGATTTTTATTTCTGAATAAATGATTGTTACCAAACTCACCCCCGTTTACAAATGTGCTGTAGGGTCTTCAGCACAGAGCTGTTCTCTGATTTCTCAGCTTGCCCTGAAATTCGACTCGCTCATGCTAGGGAAGGCAATTTAAAGATTTCAGTAGGGTCCGGATGGAGTGAGCTGGATGTCCTCTATGGACAAGTTAACGTAAACCAGACTACTGGTGAACCAGCTGTAGACCACTGATGCCTTTCCATGTAGTAACTTATAATAAAAAGGGTTGGAGTAGGTCTGAAAAAAATGTTTTACTCACCAAAACCAAAAAAGCAAACCCAGTCTGCCTCGCGGTCTGCTGCTCCCTCCCAAGAACCGTAATTAAAGCCCTCAAGTGAGGCTGGTGTTAAGAGTTAAAATCTTTGTGACACTGGTTCACTGGAAAGCTCTGTAGACAGTCCCGAGCTGAAAACATGCATCACTTCATTCTTTAGTACAAAAAATAATATTTCAAATTGTACTTTGGACACGATGTCCACTTTTTTGGCTCAACAAACAAGCCAGAAATTGTTTTTAGATTTCCTCCTTGGCGTTCACAAAGTTTTGCCTAAAACCCTTGGAGACTTGCTGAAAGAGATTTATTTATGTGCATTGCAAGGAGCTTGCCAAATAAGTTCAGCTTCATGTTTTTTAATATTTTTCTAAATTTAAAAATTAATAAAAAGAATAAACTTTCGGTTTAGTCATTATTAATTATGAATATTTCCATCTATTCTGCCTTAAATATCAAAGATAAACAAAAGCTAAGATGCTGCTAGGAAGTCAAAAATCCTGGCAAATGCCCTACCCTTGTTATGTGTGTGGGTTTTGTAGAGTGTTTTCTATTATTTTTTTGGGTGACACTTTCTCCACTTTATCAAAATTTGGAGATCAGCTCCGAGACTTCCTTTTGAAAGAGCTGTTGGCTCACTTGCTTCTATTAACTTCTGAAGTGTTTTTTGGAAGGCTTAGAGGGGAAAAAAGTAGTTCTGCATTAATAAAAAGGACACACTTTATGAACTGTGATGTTTTTCCCTTCAAAGTAGAAGGAAAAAATTCCCAGACTTAAGTAGGAGCAAGACCAGATTTGCCCTCCTTTCCCATGGACGCAGCAGAGCTGAGGTCACTGTAGTCGAAATTAGGGTTTAGTTGATTTGTCTCTAAGTAGTAAAAAATAATTACTCTCGTTGTTTTGTGGTTTCGGAGCACTGTGGTCTACTTCAGAAGTCTAGGACATCCTTTGGTGTACTCATTTTGAGGTTTAGATTTGATTTTATCAAGTATTTGATTTAATTAAAAGGTTAGTTAAAATATATTCTGTCCGTATCAGTTAGACGTAAATGATAGCATACTCTTTTCCTAGCTGAGCCTGTTTTGCTATCTGTAGGGGTGATGTATATTTATGTCTACTGTGTAAATGAGAGACCAATAATGGCGTGGCAATATTAGATATGGGTTTTTGATAGGGATTTTAATATTGCCACTATATCAAAAAAGCAAAATTGGAGCACTAGAAAACTGGCCGTAGATATACTATACCGTGCTACATGGATACTACACCACTTTTGAGCAAACTATTTATCACTAGCATTGTTTCCCAATGTGCGTACAGGGGGTTCCACGAACCAGTTGTGGCAAAACTTGGTCCCAGTGGGCTCACTAGGAGCAAGGAGTAGCCCAAGTATAGAAATAAGCCTTTAGTAAATTCACTTTATTTGTTTTGGAATAAAAAATAATCAGAGAAAATGGTGGCAGGAGTTATTTCCCCAGCATTTTTGTTCTTTTTGTAACTTGTTTATTTTTAAGGCACAAAATGTGTATTCATTGGGAGACCCAAGAGTAGGGCTTGTGCCCAAACCTTTTACTTTCCTCCACCCTAAGCCCTCAGAGCTGTGTTTTGCCATTCGCCAGCTCCAGGTTGAAAGCAACTTGTCGAATGCTGCTCCCGGGAGTGCGAGGGAGGCAGAAATTATTATTTAAAAATACCCTCCCACCCCCTTCTCCGGGGCTGCCCCTTCGGTGGGCAGGAGGCAGCTCGCTGCGGGCGGCTGCAGAAAGCAGCAGCTGGACTTTGTTACTGGACTGAGTGGAGTCATAACTGAAGGCAACGGAGAAATAAGTAGGAATAGAAATAAGCCAGTCTAAAATATAGCTTAAATCATCTCAGCTATCCCTCTTCACATCACTGTTGTTTTTTTTTTCCCTCTGAACTATGTTTTGTGGTGGAAGGATATTGAAACAACTGTCTTTTTTTCCTTCTCTTCCCCCCTTCCCCCTTTTACTACGTAATATAGAAACAAAGAAGTATATTGTATTAATATGAATACGTGCCAGAGAGAGCTTTATAGGGTCATTAATACATTTCTTGGGAGGTCAAAAGACATGAAACCGGAGGGCTTGTGCCTCACAATAAAAGTGAGGCATGTATTGTTGGCCCAGGAAAACATGCCCTGGAGTATAATATTTGTGTATTTAAAAAATTATACTGGCGGAAAATACAAGGGCAGCTGCAGTGCTTTGGACTGTGCATAACAGAAGTGACACAGGTGAGGGCTGGAATTGAGGTTGTAATGGTGGGAAAATTGGGCTTTTGCCTCTTTTTGGTTCTTTATGAGGTAGAAAAAATTGTCTTAACAGTTTAAAAAACATTTTTCTCCTTGCGTGCGTGTGTGTTTTGTTTTTTCTTTAAATACGAGAAACTCTGGTCACCTGTATACTAGGCTCTGGATGCACGAACAGGATATCCCACGAAAACCCTGGAGAGAGGAAAAAATTAACCACCTAAAGCAACTTCTGAAGTTCAGAAAAATCTGAGTTAAGGCAGAAAATACTACCCGTGTGCCAGCCCCAACCAGCTCTTCCCCTCTGGGAGGTGCTGGGGTTGGGGGACTTGCCTGTGCCCTAGGGCGGGGATGTGCCTGGTGCTGGCGCAAGGGACATGGTGGCCTTTAGCCTTCCCTGGGGTTTGCTGCTGCCTTTTAATCCTGCTCTGCTGGCTGGTGCAAGGGTGTTTTCCAGGAGGGATTTCTCGAGGAGTGAAAGCTCCTGTCTTTTCTCACGAAAGACTGAGAACAAACTAGGTAGGGACAGAGGTCTCCTGAAGAAGAATGGTGATAGATGTTATCTTTTTCTCAAGTCAAATAAAAAACAAACCAGAGATAAAAATTTCCAAAGCTAATGTCTTTCTCCATTCAAGTCCTTCATCTCCTTAAAAAAACCCTCAAACCATCATACTTAAATTCTTCATAGCTGCATAACCCCTTCGCTGGCCAAGCTGAAACCTATGCAGATTTTAAATGCACTAGCATCTAGAAAGTGGAAAAAAATAAAACCCTGCTTTTTAACATCCAACTGGTCATTTTGATGCTACAGAACAGGGAATGGGTATATTAGTTTTGTCCATGAGGGTCGGCACCGTGGCTGAGCAGAGGGCTATGGCTGGAAAGCCTCCTTTCACCACACCAACGTCTGCAGGAGCGCGAGGCTGCCCTCAGCGACGGCACCAGCGCGACTCTTCCATTGCCAGGAAAAGTTGTAGCTAGCTGTTTGTTTAACACTCTGGTGAAGCTTTTCATTATCTTACCACTAATACACTGCAGAAAATGGAGTCATTAGAGTACGGCAGCATTCAAATGTAAACATTTGAATAATTTACACTTCCAGCCAGTGTTAAATAAAAGGTTGCAATCTCCAATGGAAATCTGACAATAAATATTAATTTCTAATTTCCAATAAGTAAACTTTGTCTCTTCTTAAAAGCCGTTTTTTTTCCTGAAGTGTAATGTCAATTTTGACACTTGGACACGTTTGGGATTAAAATTTCCCTCTGGTCAACAGAAGCATGAAGTGTCATTATAAAAACTAAAAGCTAGAAATAATTACAAATATTACAATTAGTAGCAACTTTGGGATCTTGATGTACTACAATCAACAAAAGCTGTGTCTTTTCCGTGAAGTTTTCCTGTGGGATGTGAAAAAAGAAGTGGAGCAAAGGAACTGCCGTGTTGGCTGTGGCCTGAGACTGGAAGGGTGCCAGCAGTGAAATAATTTTGTGATAGAGGAGGCAACGGGGAAGTTGCAGGAGGGTCATTTATAGGCAGAGCTTTGGAAAAGAAGGTGAGATTTGCAGGGGGAGTCAGTACCTGCAAACAGTGGGAGCACCCAGTGTTCCCATGATAGATGTCTCTTGGTTTCCACTACAAACTTTTATTTTCAGAGGTTTATGGGTCTGTAGTAAAAATCCACTCAGAGTTTACACTTGGTTTACACCAGGTCTCTGTCTACCAAAGTTTATTTTAACAACATTTTTATGTGGCTCTTCTTCAGGCGGCTTCAGTTGAATAAAACCCGATGCTCACTGGTTTCCAATGCTGCCGCAGAGTTTTACCACCAGAATGATTTTTGTGGTCAATGAGATCAGGCGGGTCATAATTATAAGCACAGGCTTCCAACACAATTAATGGGGGTTTTTTGATGTGATTTTAGCACGTCGTTTTTGGACAGCAAGAGTTTCATAAAATGCAGAGATGCGATCACACAGTAAAAGTGTCTACGAGATACTTCATCAGAGACCTGCAGTGCCTTGCCTTGCTCACCTGGTCCGGTGCTCCATGTCCTACCGTGGCCACTGGCATATGAAGTAATGGATTTGGGGAATTATCTTCTCTTTAAATCGTCTTCTGGTTACAGTGTTGGAAATGGGCTTCCAGCCAGAAGATTGATGTGTGATGCCCCTTCCAGAGTTTGCAATTAGTGATTCTGCTCCTTAGTGATACACAAATGTCTGTACTTGAATATTGCTGTAATGTTGATCCTAGCGATGTTCATTTGTCTGAGTTTCAGGTTGGGCAACACAGAACTTCTTTTCATCTGCTTTGAATTTGTGAGCATTTAATTGATTGTGTGCTTTGAGTCAGAAGCTCTTGATCTGGCTCATCTGTGCTGATCAGTATTTTTTATACTGCATCACATCTTCTCTTATGTGCTTCCTTCTAAGGTATATTTGTTATCTACCAATCTCTTTATATTTCATTAAGAAATAGGTTTCCAACCCTCCTTTGATTCTTTCTGTCATCATTCTCCGAGCTCCTGGGATTCGCGCAATGCTGTTTTCTTAACACGAAGTAACCAACACTGCAGTCAGCAGTCCAGACCAATCTCCATCATTAATTTATATTCTTTAGGATAGTTCCAACAGAAACTTCTGTCTAATGTGACTGTGTGGTCCTGATTAACATCAGCAATCCCTGTGACAGAGCTGTTCAATAATCACTGACCTGCTCTATGGGGGAAGGGTAGAGAAAAGAGAAATAAAACGTAAAATCATTTTGGGATTGTTCATGAGTAAAGACCATCAAACTTTCCACAAAGGATTTAAAACAAAAATAACAGTACTTTCCAAATCTTCTAAGTTTAATTTTTTCCTGTGCCTAGATTGGGAGGAATGTTGCTCTTTGTATTAGTGGATTTTTACATGGTAATGAGAGAGGAAGGGAGAGGGAAGGGGACCACAAGGGATGGTCAGTTGGAGACAACCACCTAAGCAGCCCCCTGCCCTTCTCAGCAACCCCGCGCCTGCTCTCCCGCCCGGGAGTGCAGCGTTAAGGGTGAGACTTTCATTACTCCCTTTGCACTTTTGTGCTATAAAAATTTTCTAGAGCGGACTGAAAGCCGACACGTTGGAGAGGTCGGACCCGGCTGCCTCGTGGGGGGAGAGGATGGGGCTGGGGAAACTCTCCTTCGTGCCAAGGGCCCTTCGCACTGCCCAAGCGCGGTCCCCCCTTGGGATACTGCGTATCACCATCACTTCTGCTAATTATGAGGGGCTTTTGGCAGGAATCTGAGTCAAGGTGACGTCCAAAGAGTGACTCTTTCTGCCGGGCCCCGCTGGCCGAGGTGGGGCAGAGGGATGGGTCAGGGTGAGGCAATGCATGGGACTTGTTCCCACGCTGCACGTCAGTGCGCCCCAACGCTACGCTGTGGGATGCAGCAGATTGGCTTGTAGAAAAAAAGATCAAAACATCCAAAGTAATTTGAGAAACTTCAGTTTTCCGAAACCACTTCCTACATGTATATATGTGTGTGTATATATAAAATATTTTGTATACATATATATATATATGCAGTTCCAGGAGTGGAAAAAGTGTTATTAGGCTGTCGGAGCTGCAGTTTGGTGATACAGCCGTAGGTGTGCTATAGCTGACTTTGCCTACATTGGCCATACTGCGTGACGGTGTGCTCTGTGGTTGCCTCACCACAAAGGTACAGGAAAGCAGGAAAATGAGAGGACTCTTGAACGTCCCTTCTTTACTGCTTTACTGCCTCTGGACCAGAGGAGACCCCCCCAGCACCGTTGTCTGTTGTCTGTGGCAGCTGCAGAATGGAGACAGGCATAAAATACTGCCTCTTAGCACTAATCAAGTCTGGATTTATTGCGGAAAATGTTTGGCTAAGCTAAGGTACTGCCCAGCACCATGTCTTCCATTCCCTGTTTTCTGGTCTCTTCTTGACCTTCTGCCTCCTGGCATTGTGGAACTAGAATATACGTTAGGAAGCAAAGATGTGTGAATTGTTTTCCTTTTAGAGCAACTTGCCTTTATTGAGATGCATTTGTTATCCTGGACTCCTGAGAAGCACCTTGCCCTTTTCTTGCTCTATTTTCCATTTCTGTCTCTTCTTCATCCCTAACTTTATTTTCTTTTTATTTTCCTTCTCAGCTTTTCTTTTTCTTTACATCTCCTTCCTTTCTCTACCCATGCTCATCCTTCTTCTCATCACTCACTTGATTTAAGGTAAGGAGAGCACATGCGAAGAGAATTGCCATGTACAAAAGTTAAAGATATATATGGGATCCTTCATAATGCGGTTCACTCAGGCTGGTGATAGTGAAAAGGTATGTTTTCCCTGAGCTTGCCAGCAGTGTAAACCATTCAATTGATAACATAATACGTTTTTATGGTCTCTGTATAGCGATTTTCCATTTAAGTGTAAGTTAAATTGATGAATTCACATAGAGGCATAGAGGAAAGTTTTTCCTTTTTCTTTTGTAGTATAAATTCTACATGAACACTCCTGCCCTCCATTGTGAGTGGGTTTTCCTCCCAGCCACACATGAAATGTGCCCTTAGGTTCTGTTACAAATAGGTTTACACTGATGTGTATGGCTGCTATAAGCATTATGGTCTTGATCCTGCACTCATTGAAATCAATGGCCGCGCTTCCTTCCCTGCAACAGTGCGAGATCAAAGCCTGCAGGTTGCTTGTAGAATACAAAGACCTCACGGCTTTGTTTTTGGGTGCTTTTGCATCTATTTTGCAAATCTCAGTTGTTAGCTGGATCTACTCTATCTGATATTCTTGTCTTGTGACACGCAGCGTTCACATTTTGGTGCTTGAACAGGCAATTACTTAGGAATTTTTCTTTGTAGGTTATCCAATTACAGAGTTTCTAGTCTTGTTCCTGTTGGCTTGGGAGATCTGTTACTTGAGCTGAGGTGTTCTCCCTCCATGAAAACTGAGCGGTACTTTTGCCAGGTGGATTATAGAAGTGGCGTCTTCCACAGAAATAGGAGTTGGTGCGGGGAATGGCATTTGTCGTTCGGTGGGTGACATATTTTCTCAGTAACTTTGCCGGTTGGAGTGCCTGCCTTTCCCATGAAATGTAAAACGTGACCATTTGTGCTCTCTAACAGGATCCAGCGACAGTTTCAAAGTGTCTGGTCACATTTCAACGTGGTTAAGCTATAATTCACCCCTTGAAAATACATTAATCAAATATATTTTCTGCACTCTGTTTCCTAACAAGGACTCACATATTTATTTTCTGTGCCAGCCCTGCTATATTTCACATGAATTCTAATATTTCAGTAGTCGGTAAGGAATCCTCATTCGTATGGATTTCAGCTCCACTTGGCTGAAAGGTGCTATTAGAAGTAAGGGGCTGCATGTTTACACAGTATTAGCTAAAATATTGGATTATAATCTTTGCCATGCTTCATGACGAGCTAGCCTTGGCATGTCCATAAGCACAAGTTTCAGATCACCAAATGCCAGCTGCCCTACTCCTGTGAGCCCCGTTTGGGCCTCCAGTTCACAGATTTGTCTAAGCATGTGCTTAAGTCTGTTCTGTGCGAGCACATGGGGAATCCATTATTATTCAGAATGGCCTTCAGCAGTTTTTATAACGCGCTTAAAGTTTAGGGGATAGTGAAGTAATGCCCTGAACTTGGATGTTTTCTCAGCGGTGAGTTGAAGCACTGCATCTGGCAACATCTGCAGCACCTGGGCTGGAGCAGAAGCAGGGGGACGGCACCAGCTGCCCCCGATTCCACACGCGGGTGGGTTTCTAAGGATACTGCTTAATTGCCTTCCCCTCCATCCCTCGAACAATACCGATTAGGGAATGATGAGTCCGTTTTCTGATAATAGGTGCTAACACGTTCTTAAAAATGAAGGAAAAGTCATGAACATTTGTCTTGAGGCACGTGAAACTTTTGACCCAGCCCCACTTTAATGGCATATTTGCCATCTAGGGGTCTGAGGGTTACCTTCCTCGAAACCATTCGTGCTGTCTCTCTGCCAGGGCCGTGCTGGGAAGTGGGTCACTCCTTTGTTTTTAGAGTGAGAATCGAGCTTTGCAGCCTCTTTGGCATACCAATAAACCTCGCAACAATAAACGGGAAGAGTGTTCATTATACTGCTGTGTGGGGAGTTTCTTTAAGAGTTGGGCCCTAAATGGTTTTTAATCCCAGGATGCACTGATTGTGATAATGTGGAGAGGCAAACCAAGCATCAGTTATAAAATCATTGCTAATATGAGCGGAATAAAAAACGGTCAGAAGGATTTTGTTACAATTTCTGCTATTCCACAAGGGTTTAAAGAAAGTAAAATAGGCAGTGATTTTGTTTGGGACTTGTTTATGAAAGATTACTTTTTGTATAGGTAAGTCAAAAGGTTAAAGAAGTAAACAGAATTTAAATACAGTCAGTTTTAGTAATTTTTTCTGTTGTTTGCCTTAACTGCTTCCTAACATCATAAAAAAGCCTGCAGCACTCAGGTTAAAAGAAAAAAAAAACACCTCAAGCCAACAACAAAAACCTGCACCAAGCCAGCTTAAAGAAGTAAAAGCTGTAAAATGTAAGGTATGGCACACCTATAAAATATAATTTTGCTTTTCAGCCTGCAAAAGTGCTGTAGATCTAAAATTACAATAAATCTCCAAATGTCCAGCATTGATTACTTCAAGCTTGTGGCTTTAATGGACAACAGAGCAGCACATTATGATGCCATGATTAAGGAATTGTGGAAAAGAGTGAGAGTGATTTTGGACTTTATTTTGGCACCTTGCAGAGCTCCACGTTACCACAATTATTGGTTTTCTGAAATATGTCCCTATGCATTATTCTGATCAGATTACTTGCATTGCACAATCCTCTGGTGAATAACAGGACAATAGCACAAAATAAATCTCTCTCTGAAATTTAATCTCCATGTCTGTAGACTGGCAAGAAGAACATCCACATCCCTCTGATAAGAAGTTGTATATTTTCCTGAACGGTGGTATATTTTTGTCTTATAATTGTCCTTAATGTAAATTCTCAAGCAAGAAAGCAGTGATGTCAAAGATCTTCGAGGAAAGGAGGCTTGAAATACGGGTAAAGTGTTCCCATAAGCTCAGCACGAAGAAACCCCAATTTTCTGAGTAAACTGCAGGGGCGGGTGAATTCGGTGGCTTACAGAAATCATTAACCTTTCCCCTATTATTGGTTCTCAGTGTAATTTGTTTGATAATCTTCTTCCTCGGTGAATAGTAGTCCAGCTTATCAGCTAATAAAATATCCTCTCGTACTTCTGCAATGTTTAGCACATTGTGGCTATGATACAGCTGACAGTAAAGCAAAATTACCTGCTTTTTTTGAGGTACGCTTCCAAGCCCGGGATTGGAAAGAAGCCTGTATTTATGGACTGAAGGGTGAGCATGTGTTTATTACTGCTCATCCGCGGAGCTCCACAGACAAGCTAGAGAATAATTGTTATATTCAGAAAGCAGAAAATATGCTGAGTTTTAAGCGCTCAGCTTTCACTTGCACAGGTTCAGAAATCAACCTTTATAAATGTGCGGGTGCTCACTAATCCTTGAGACACCCATTAAAAAGCCTTCAACCTGCATCAAGATCAATCCCTTTATATAGGTACATGAGGGGTTGCGTTGGTATAACCGAGTTGCTGGTGGATGTGGTGGATGGTTTTGGACGGTGTTTGCAGCCGCAAAAAGTAGGTGTGAATTCTCCTGGGGCAGATTTCCCCGCGAACTGGCTGGGTACCCCCAGAGCTGCGGTTTGCGGGGTGGTTAGCATCTCTCGGCGGCTGCTGGAGCCACCTGTGAAGCGCCGAGTTGCCCGTCAGGCTGGCATACCGTCTCCTCTTGGCTGTGAGTCTCTCCCCCCGGGCAGCTCCAGCTCCCTCCCAGCTCCCCAGACAGCATGCAAAACATCATTAGCAGGCGATGGCAGAGCCTCGGTGGCACGGCGGGGCACTGCGTTAGCCTTTCACCTCCGCAGAGCCGGGTACAAGCCGAGGCTCAATTCACAAGTGAAAATTGGATTTGGGAACTTCATTTCAGCCTCCGTGCCTTTCTATCAGGAAAACTGCTAGGCAGGTGGGCACGGCTGCCAATTCTGCTCAGAAACGCTCGAAGGCTGGGGTGGAGCGCTGGACATTGCCAGTTGAGATGAAGATGTATTGGCAGAGGCATGGGTGGAAGTTCACCCAGCAACTGCTTACGAGATCCTGGCTCTGCTCCTGCTGTGCTATCCATCCCGGTACTTTCAGCTGCTAAATAAATCCAACTGGAAGAAAAGTTGGCTTTTCTGTACTGCGTGCCTATTTCACACAGAAATCACGGAGAAGGTTATTGAATTTGTGTGGTTCAGGACTCAAGAACAAGATACACGTTACGTTTTAACAGAGATCATTAGGACCTATAAATTGGCTCCGCTCCAAGGAAGCACTATCCAACAGCATCCCGTTGGTTTGCATCCGGTGAAGTCCTGGCCTTTGCATTATATATGTGTGTGTGTGTACATATAGGGTAGTTCCCTTCTTCATGCCATTTGGCAATAGGTGGTCTGCTGTGTGTTGTGCCCCAGGAGCTCCGTGAATGGCGATGTGGAGCCCCATGCATGCTGCTGCTAAGAGCATTCCTGCCACATCTGGAGAGGTCAGCGCAGCTGCCAGAGGCAATTCTTGGTTGACTTTGCTCTGATTTAACGCTCCCCAAAACCAGAGAGCTAAAAGCTGCCTGTCCTCAGTTCTTCTACTGACCTAGTGTTGGTGGAGTGATTAATCTGATCCATAACTCGTTTCTTACCTGTGACTGGAGCAAGATGCTCTCTCTGGCACACAGAGTTTCTTTTCTGTGTCTTTCTCATTCCTCCAAGTTGATTTTTTTCCTCTCTGTCTGCTCTACTTTATTTCCAACAATTGTAATTCCACCAGTTTTCAAATTTCGCTGGTCAAGAGTACTGTAAATTATCATTTTGAAATAGTTTTGCTTACACTATCTCAAAACTTCCAATTAAAAATCTAGATAGTATTTTTCAAGCTTGTTGAACCCTGCATAGTTTATCATTAATTAACATGGACTTTCCCCAGAACTGATCCACACTTCTCTTCACTGGGCTCCCTCCAGTATGTCCATGTCTCTCTTGCACTGAGGAGCCCAGAACAGCGGTCCGGGTTTGGCCTTACCAGTGCTGAGTTGAAGCTCTCCCTGCTCATGGCAGAGGGGTTGGACTAGATGATCTTTGAAGGTCCCTTCCAACCCAAGCCATTCTGTGATTCTACGATTCCTCCTCCCTTCTCTCTCCTCTCTCTCCCCCCCATCTCTTTGCCTACTGCAGTGATTTAGGCTCTTTCCAGACTTCACCGTAGCTGCACATGCCGCGATGCTGCTCGGCAGCCGGAGGGGTGGCCGTGCCTGTCCCTGGGCAGGTCTGCACGGTGCCGGCTCTCCAGCTTCACTTGTACCCGCAGGGTACCACGTAGCACTGCCTCACACGAAACAGCTCGCCACTGTCATTCTTCGTTCTAGTGTGAATTAGGTGTATTTGAGAGTGGAAAAGCTCAATTTGAACTGTTTTCTCAATGTCATTTTTTTAGATATGGTGCTGTGAAGAGGCAATGATGAAGAAGAGGGGTGATGGTGCTCAATTTTATCTCTTCCAGGAGTGCTAACGGTGCCAGCCAGAGCAACCATCTCTTTATTTTCTGACTCTTCTGGCCTGGAAAGGTACCAGCTGATGACATTTTTCTATATGCAGTGCAAGCAGCCTGGCATTTATGCCGCTCCTTTTAAAGTTAATGGTGGGTTTTCTCCGGCTTTTAGTGAAACCAAGGTTTGATGGGTTTACATGGAGCAGATGAGGATGCTAAAGTAGTTGGTGGGTCTATGAGAGTTTCAGTGATATCTGGATTTGTCCAGGATCCACATTCACTTTGTCTGTTCCAACACGGCACAGGTTTATGTGCTACATGTGGGAAAGCATCCAGGCATGTCTCTGTCCTTGTAGAGTGGAAATTCTGCTTCATTTATCCTGAAGAATAGCATTTATCCTGCAGAATAATCTTTATCTGTAGCCAACACAAGTTGGTTATCAAAGATTCAGAGAGAATGGTTTCAATCAATCAAGTGAGTTTAAAACACAAAACTAAGAGGACTTTCACATCGGGAAACTGCAAGTTTTGTTAATTTAGCAAGGGTGTTGCAGAGTGAAATGATGATGCTACGTAAGTTGATGGTAAATCATCCATTCACCTCAACAGGATAGAATTTCAGATGCTAAATTTCTAAGAAAAATGAAGCATAAATAGATATATCAGTAAATGAATATATCAGCCTATTGCAATACACGTGATCTGACTGTTGCTTGTCTGTTGTTTTAGGGTGTTGCTTTGTTCATGTAATTGAAAAATATTTAATAGACATTATTTATAATTATATCTTGGTTTATCTCAGATATGAGCCTTCGGTGACGGAAGGTAATATTTATTCCTTCAAATGATTTTAGTTCTTTATAATGGTAGTTTAACGGTCATCAAAGAAGAAACTGAAACTCAGAACCAGATGGAAAATATCTAGCAAAAATATATATGTTGAATTTCAGTACTTTGCAGTGCTTAGCATTAATGTTACTTAATAACAGCTTCACTTCTGTGACTAGTTCACTGGCAAATATTCAAATCACAGAAAACTCTATGCTTAGTTTTGTCATAATTTCTAATTAAATATGTTTTATAGCACTTACGTTGTTCAAGGTTTTTTATTAATCTAATTTTCTAAAATACCCAAAGTGGTCTGAAACTTAGAAATTCTCAGCAAAGATTTCAGTAGAAATATTTTATAAGTTCCCAAAATTAAATAGACAAATCTGATGCTTTAAAAAAATAAATCAGGTCTGGGAAATTAAATGGGAAATTAAATAGTTTTTCTAAGATCTTAATTTCCAAAGTCTTAGGAAGCTTGTATATATTACTTAAGAATTAGATAATTCAATAGCAAAAGTCACCTAGACTTTATATATATGTCCAGGCAGTGGAACAGTCTTGAAAATGCTTGAACATGGCAAGAATCAACATACATCAGTGCAATGCAGGCAGCGTGGCTGGCATGTCTGAATGAGGAAGAGAAGACCTTCAGGAAGAGCTTCCTGGTGGCCGTTTTCTGCCCCCTTGCAGCAGCTGCTACAAAAATGCCTGTTTTGCACAGCTGTACTCTCAGACTTTTGTGCAAGATCTATGTCATAAATTCTCAAATTTTGTACTGTGTCAAAAAAAAAAAAAAGTTACAGGTAATTTAGCAGCAATGCAGAAGCAGAAGTCTCTTTTTTTGGTGTTATACAGCAAGTTGTTGTATGAATATGGGCCATTTCTGTTGAGGTATGGTTGTAGAGATGGAAAGAAGAAGGAATTAGAGCAGGTTCTCTTCTTTTAAAGATCGCTCGATATACAGAGAGATCAGATTTAATAAATATTGATTGGCCTAATATGTCAAAGAGGTTGCTTAAATACAAGGGCAATGGTTGGTTGGTTGGTTGGCTGGTTGTGATGCTCACTTTAATTTTGTTTTAAGACAAAGTAACAGTTGAAAGTTATGCATTTCAGACTCAGGGAAAGGAGCTTCTTACCAGCCTAACTCCTCTGGAATTTGAGTATTCATCCTTTTGACTCGCTGCCTCGCTCTTCTGGGCTTTCTGCGCATCTATAAATTCACCAAGGCCAAGCAGTGAGAGGCATGCTAAGGCTGCGTGGGGATACATGTCCTTGTTATTGCTTCCAACATTTGCCTGGCTATGAGCAGGATGAAATATCACATGCAGTGACCCAGGAGAGTTGTTGTCCCTATGGGGGCATGAAGGAGCTGCCTGTGGATGGCATTTCATAGTCTACATCTCCTCTGAAGGCAGGGAGGGGGCTTAGTGGGAGGCCTGGAGTTGTGACAGCCTTGGCCACAGCCCAGCTGAAGCCCTTGAGATGGTTGAGTTCAGTGACTGGGGATCAAACCTGCAAACGTGGAGCTGCTCTTGTGCCAAAACACACCTCGTTGTCAAACCAGCGTGGCTCAGAGCTGAGGTCACAGCGAGTCCCGACTGTCCGTGGCTGTGTGCGATGGGGCTGATGTGAGAACGCTGCCAGGGAACTTTGGTGCTGGTAATCGTGCTGCAAGGTCAGGTAGTTAGCTGGCTTTATTCTCCTACATCGTTTCAGAAAAGCTTGATAAGTGCATTGTGTAAATCTGAAATAAAGCAACTACCGAGTAATCTGCAGATACTAATTCTCTTGTCATTTGGTCATGTTTTCATAGAATCATAGAATCGCCCAGGTTGGAAGGGACCTTTAAGATCATTGAGTCCAACCATCATCCTAACTCTGACAAAACGACCACTACCCCATGTCCCTCAGCACCACGCCCGGCCGGCTTTTAAATACCTCCAGGGATGGTGATTCCACAGCTTCCCTGGGCAGCCTGTTCCAATGTTTGATAAACTTTTCTGTGAAGAAATTTTTCCTAATATCCATCCTAAACCTCCCCTGGCACAACTTGAGGCCATTTCCTCTTGTCCTATTGCCCGAACGGGAGAAGAGAGACCAGCCCTTGGGAGAAGAGACCAACCCTCAACCCCATCTCTCTACAACATCCTTTTTAATCTCCATTTCATCAGAGGAGAAAAAATGGAAAACCTGGGGTGGTTTATCAGTAGTCAAGCATCAGACCAATGGAAAACTTGGCTCACACTTTGTCTGTCCATGGAGCGCTCTGTTACCTTGGCTGTGCTGATTTCTCCAGCTTTATGTTATCCTCTGCCCTGTCTTTGCTGAGGCAGGACGCCAATCTCTGGTGCAACGCCCCGAGAGGTCGTTATTTAACAAAATGTACTGTGAAAAATGAGATCTTACCATGTTTCCTCAAATGTTTACATTTGGCAGCTCATTTGTTCCTTGTCCCTGAGTTTTAGTTAGTCATTGAGAAGCGATGAGCTCATCGGAAGTAAACAGGGCTTGTTTCTGCGCAGCGCTGCCGGTGCTGCCCGCCCAGCGTCCCTTTGTGCTACCAAAGGTGGCAAAACATTCCTAACAGGTTTTTTTTTCTCTAAACATGTCCGAAAGAGGAAGAAAAAAAAAAAAAGAACAATGCAGAGCTGCGGCGAGCGGTGCGTCCACCCAGACAGTTTAACCCTTGGGTCAGCATGTTTGTATTTCACTTATTGGATTGTTAATAGATTTTCTTCATTTGTGCGAGACATTGTGAATGATGTGCTGAGGCCTTTCTATTACTTCACCGCCGGCGCCCGTGGTCCACCTGTAAGAAGATAGCATTAAAAGCTGCTGGAGTTTCTACCTCTTGACAACATCCCAGCTGTAGACTAGCAATAGCAATCCTCCCGTGGCAGTTTTAATTATCGGCCCCGGCGATACCATCAGTAAGTGTGTAATTACGTGTCACTTTCCTGGCTGTTGGGTATGAAAAGTGGAACCAGTGAGATGATGATCGTTGAAGCTGTAGACTCATATTTAAACAATTCAAAATGTGTAACTGGCAGTGTCATTAAACAGAGAGAGTCTGACCCCAGCTGTCAGTTACTTTTCCTTATGCAGATTTTTTTTCATGCTGTCTGTCAAAAGAGCTCCATGGGCTGAGATGGGACAGAAGAGGCAGCGTAATGCAGAAGTGCTGCTCTCCTCCACTCCCGCCGAGGTGGTCTTTTACCCTAAATAAATACTGCTGGAGAGATGGTAAATAAACGGCCGACCACGCAGGAAATTATATAGACTTTGGCCATGAATAAACAAAGGGAGACTATCACACAGATATTCGACCCTTCAAAAAATATGAATAAAATCTGACTCATTACCCTGAACTTAGAGAACAAGGCTTATGGTAATTTGGGGGATTCATTACCGAAGGATAAAAATGGAATAATTTTCATTTCTCCATTTCTGCCAAAAAATTTTTGAAGCCACGGCAGATAAATGAATAACCTGAAGGTTATTATTATTATTTAAATGCATATATGTACACACACGTATATTTATATATGAGGGAGACACACGCACACATCTCCATGAGCAATAACAATTTTTGAATATTGGTTTCAAAAAATATTAGGATATGAATCACTTTAACTTCAAAGTTGGCAGACATTTAAAGTGTGCAAAGTACTAGAAACTTGTCACCTGGCCAATATATGCTAAACAGATGGAAAAAAATAAATATATGTGCATAGGAGTAGGCAAGTAAAGAATATTTTTTCTGCAAATAGAGTCAGAAATTTCTAAAATGACAACTCTTCGCCAACTGAAGGCAGGCACAATTGTTTGACTGGGAATTTGGAAAATATTGGCATTCCAAGGGTTAATTTTGGAAACACAAGCAAATAAATGAAACAGTACTTAAAAAAAAAAAGAAAAAATAAATTGGAGGTTAAATAAACAGTAATCTGTGAAGAGAGAGAAAAATGTTTCTTTAATTATTAAAATGTTTGCATTTCTCATAACAAAGCTAAGTTACAGTGGCAAACAAATAACATTATCTCATACCCGTAAGACACCTTAATTTAAAGCTTTGGAGTTCACGTTGACTCCATCAGCAGCAGTGGAACAACAGAGACACAGCTGATGCTCAACCTTTGAAAGGGCACTGCATCACACCTACACTTGCAGATTTTAAGGAGAAATATATTCATTTTGTGTGTGTTTCTCTACATATCTGTATATAAAAGCTTTGCATACATTTCTTGTTTCAAAGACAATGCTACAGACCAGCGCATACAGTAGTGTAGGCTATATTAATTGCAGCAGTACTTTCATACTTGAAAGTAATAAATAGGCACATATTAAATCCTCTAAGGATTAATTTGTATTTTATCAGCTGTGAAAAGGGCAATTTTTTACATATCCAGACTTAAGAGGTAGCCCTATTAGACCTTCATTGGAAAACAAATTCTGCATATATTTTGTACCAGGGCTTTTTATTTTCTTTCTTTTTCTCCCTTTTCTCTTGTTCCTGTCTTTTTAAAAAGCATTTCTTGTCGCTAGTGGTTATGTAATTTAATGTTGAGGAGGAAATGGGGTGTGCTGTGGACAGACAAACGCGGCTCTGGAAAACTCTCCCTGCTCTATATTTGCGTGAGCGGTTAAGAGAAAGCCCAACAGAAAATGCCACACTGTAACATGTTAAGTGTCGCACTTTTCTGTCGCATTTGAAATACACAGCGCTTAAGGTCATCCGGTTTTGAGGCACACATATTAATATCATTGCAGATCTCTTTATAGTTATATTTACAAATTATTTGCCATTGACACTAATGAATAGTTGCAGGGGAGCCCTCCCAGACGCGGTGCTGTAGCAGGCGTTTGTGAGGAGCCAGTTTTTGCATGCCAAATAGCCATTTTTCTTTGTCTTTCATGGAGTTATCTGTAGGGCTGAGTATTTTCAAGTTCTGTTTCTGTCCTACTTGCATGTTAGCTGCAGGCGATCTGCATCACAGGGAGGAGGCAGTCCCTTGGGGAGGGCCCACTTTTCTGCATTTAGTTGGTTGCTTTGAAAGCAAAGGATGCTAAAAAAATTAGCTCTCTTTTAGGAGTGTTGGATGACTTGCGCACAACAAACAGATTCATAGTTGAAGGCTCCTGTGTTATTTTTTTTATCTTTTTTTTTAAGGAAGGCAAGTTGGGAGTTTTAAAAGGACACTGTGCACTTAATCTATGCCCAAAAGCTAGAGGTGCTTCCAGAAGATGAGGGGTGTTGGAGCTCCTGTTGGTCTGGCTGAGGTGGTGGAACCTCCCCTGCTGAAGGTGGGAAGAAGAAGAAGAAGGGACTTAGCAAAGCAGCAAGCTGACTCCTAATGCTTTGCAGAATTGCCAGTGTCCTGCACTCTGTCCTTTCACGCTGGGCTTTCCGCATGCTTTCACGTGCAATTGAGCATGTTGGAGCACTGCATAGTTCTGGGATCATGCCACCTAAGAGCATGCTTCTCTCTAGTAGGGCTCTGTCAATGCAGTTAAAATAGGTTGGGGTGCACTTGCTATTGCTTCCCAGTTTGCAATCTCGAGGGGCCAAGGGCAGGGCTTCTTATTCCAGTGCCCCATCCTTTTTGTAGCTATCCACCAGAGGCCAGCTCCTCCCAGCTCCAGGATGCACCTCACTGCCAGTTCCTCAAGGATTCTCCAAAAGTCCACGAACATTTTCATTGACCCATTTGTATAGACACGAGCAATTAAAATATTGTCTCAAAAATTATTTTCTCTATGCATTTCAAATCATAGCAAAGTTTTTCTTAAAAGCATAAGCTCATAGAATCGCCTAGGTTGGAAAGGACCTTTCAGATCATCTAGTTCTAAGCTGTATGAATGAGCACTGTAAATTTTTCTGTCTTCTTCCTTTTCAAAACATATTGCACATTTCCAGTTCATCTGAAGTCTTCTTTTATGAAACTGATGGCAGTCTGGGAGAAAGTTTTGGTTTCTGTGGGCCCTTGAAACAAATCTGCTGTTGTCATCTTTGCTGTTGGTGTCTGGGTGCTCAGTGCTTATTTGAACAGTAAGGAGATCTTACGATAAAGCAGTGTCAGAGGCATGGTCAGCAGTGATGGTGACCCCATAAGCTGTTTAAGCAGCATGACAGTTGAAGAGCTACTCAGTGAATTCATGGTCCAGTTGTGACCTCTGGTTCTCCTCTTATGGTCAAATCACCCGAATTTGCCCTTACTGTTGGCACCCACTAAATAAGGTAATGTCAGTGTTGTGAGCCTTCTTTACTGGTATCTGTTGATACAAAAACCAGAGGAATATCTGGCAAATAACAGCAAGAACTCTAAGATTTTTCTTTTGAGGGCAGAACTACTATTCTAAACCAGTCTCCAAATATGGTTATGAGAAAATAACTATTTTTGCATTATGTTTTGGTATCCAAAGGATAAAAACATGCTTTACCAGTGGACTGTAGGGCCGGTGGAGTATTTCCTATTACAATTTCAATAAGGAAGGGGAGATACAATAAGGCATGTTCTGCAGTGGAAGAGCAGCCAGCCTGTCCCATGATAATTACTGCCGGGCTTCAGATAGAAGTTTTGTGCTTGCACAAGGGCTGGGAAGAGCGACATCCTTTGCAGAATTTCCACTGGTGGCACTGGGAAGCCAGTGGGCACCAGGATAGAAGACTATCAGGGATGATACCCCTGAAACATATAGCACAAGATTCTGGTTTTAACCAATTTAAAATAAGGTGAAAAACAATCATAGTGCCTAAATCCCATGAATGCAGTCAGGTTAGTACTTACGTGATTAAGGGAAGCAGGATTTGTCTCAACAGCGTTGACCTGAGATTGCTAAACAGTTTTCATTTTCTTCGGTTTTAGCGTCTCATTATTGCTGCATTATGATAATTACTAACCACATTGGCTTAATCATAGATTTTCTTCACAAACTTATTTTCTTTCTTATTAAATCGGACCAACACGGTAGTGTCTGATGAATGCTTTAGGACAAAATGTACAACTTTGTTGCTTTATCAAAGAACTATATTCAAGCAGACATGACCGAAGGGCTGCGATGGCTTATTTGCGGTGTTGCAGTGCTCCCTCTGTGTCTGCCCCTCAACGGGTGGTTTCTCTTTCTGACCTTGTCACCCTTCCCAAGGCCATGGCTTATTTCTCTCTCAGTTTTCACTCCTAGCAGAATGAACCTGGATGCTATCGTGATTGTTGCCCTATTGCAAATAACAGCAAACGATAAAACATCTTAGCTTAATATTTGGAAACTATCTTGAAATTACGAAGCAGGAGATGTACTTTGTTTATCACAGTGGAAACCTATTAGACAAGTACCCTTGGTGCATGGAAAATATATGCTTTTAACAGTTTTAATCCTTTATCAATTATTCATATGTGAAGGTTTTTCTGTATTTGTACAGTTTGTTGGATGGAATAGCAAGCATGCCTTTATTTGTCTAACAGTTTTGTTCAAACTCTATCTGATAAGATATTTAACACTCCCAAACATATTTAATTTAAGAAATAAAGAGCCATTCTTTCTGTGGGGTTTTACACATCATTCTTCTTTATTACGCCAGGTTTTGCTCATCATACCATGCTCTTCCTCAGAGGACAGAGACAAATAACCATTCTCCGCAAGGACAATGTGTGTCTTGAATGCATTTTAAATGCTGCACTTTGTTATGATTGCAACCAACATTTTAAATATGCTGCAATCAAATTCCAAAATGACATGAGAAAAATGACATCAGAGAATAAATCTATTAGGCTGCTCAGGCAACAGGAATGTTTGAGCTGGAACATACTTAGCTTGAAAGTTAAAGATTGAGTACAATGTTTATTTTATTTGCTTAAGAGAGGCAAGCCTAATTCATCCCTGTTGTGGAAATCAATGGAGTTACAGTATAAATATACTCTTCAAATATATTTGGCATATTACATGAGTTAAATAGCATTACCTAAATATAGTTTAGCTTTTAAATATCACATGAGATTACTGATTTACTTTTACATTGTGCTGGGTTTGTTTAAACTATTCAAGGGTCTCACTCATGGCATACATAGTAATTCTGCCTGTAGGGCTGGAAGAGGGAAACCAAAGTCAATGATCTTCCTCGTGGAAGTCGTATAGTTGGCAAAGGCTGGGCCAGCTGATGAGGTGCCCGGCGGGGACTGCAGCAACATCGTGGGTCAGATGCCTATAGTCTATTTTATCCTTTTCTAATTTACTTGATGCATTGTAGGAACAAGACCCTAACATAAGTGCATTGTATTTTGTCATGATGCAATTAGTGATTTTGGAGACATCTGAATAACCAAATTCTTCTTGTTGCAACTGTTTTGATCCCTTCTGCAAAAGTCCTGCATCTTTTAAGTTGTGTTTGGGATGGGGATTCTTCTAAGCAAGAACAGCAATCTGGGAGAGCAAACACGCTAGGGTCGACCTTACGGCTGGATCCTTTCCTAGGGCTCTGATGGACCGGGCTCCTGTGTTTTGCACCATGTTTCCCATAAACGGGCTTCCAGCTGGGCTAGAAGGTCCTTCGAGTGGTCATCTACTATATCATGCACTATGTCTTGTGTTTCTTATTGGTGTAGAGGAACATGAGCTGTAGGATGAAAGATCTTGGAGAAAAAAAATCCCATTGAGCTTCCTGCTAAGAATGATGCAGGTTTTGAGAAGGAAACATTTTTATGGTAGTAGGATCACCCATCCCTGGGGTCTAGTAAATACTTTAGGAATTTCTAGGCCTAGTCATGCTGCTTTCTGGCTATGTGTTAAGGTATTAGCTCCTATTATGGTTGGTATGAATATTCCTTATACATCTTCCTGAAAAATTCCCCTTAAAGAAAATAAATGATGCCTTACATTCAAAGTTCTTAAGAGACCGTGACTGGGATGACGGATTTAGCTTGTCTTACATGAAAAAAAATAGTAGGAAATAAAGTGGTATTCAAAAATGGGATTTGTTTGCCTTCAAAATTGTAGCTCTAGTTTTCACCAAAGAATCGGAGCAGAGCAGGTGTTGCCTAGGTAGGAAAATTTCACTTAAAGATCTCTGAACTGTCCCAAACTGAAGTCCATTCTCATCCATAACGTAATTTAGCCCTTGACAGATATATAGAGCTCTTGTAGCTTTCTGTTCCTCACAAAATCTCCTGAGCTTCAAGTCTCACTGACCAGATGGGTTGTAATTTGGCCTCTGACATGGTGCAGTCCTGCTGGAGGGTGAAAATTACCTGAACTGGCCAACGCCGAGGTCACACTCCCATCTCCTTGAAGTCATTTTCTTTTTCTCAGGCTCCTGCCTCCCGTTTCCCAGCAGGCGGATCTCTGTTTTCTGCGTTTTCAATAGTGCAGAGTAGCGAGACGTGGAATACTGATCCCCTCAGAAGTCAGATATCATATTTACATGTCTTAAGCTTCTGCTGAATATCAGTCACAGGATTGATTTAGCCTTAGTAATATCTGACTCCACAAGTAAGATGCTGAGATTGCCCTGTGTAGGGCTGATTGGAATACTTTGTAGTATGTCAGGTGTCAGAAACAGCAATGCATGGCATATAAATGTGCTTAATTACGGAGAGCCTTGAGTGCTTTTCCAGACTGAGACCTCATGGCAGAAAAAAAATTCATGCATATTTTCCATCTGTTAATTTTTTGGGCAAAATAAAAATGGAATAAAGATATTATAGAAGAACTCCATCCACCTGCCACCTTCCCTAAAGCTGTTACTTCCTCAGGCCCTTATGCCTGAGCGGATGGTGTGCATATACTTAGGATGAAGTGTGGGAAGTTTTGCTCTTGTAAATAACAAAAACTATACAGATTTTTGTGATAACATTTTCCCTTCTCTATTTTAATTTAACTATGTTTTCTTTGCTGCTCAGACATCTATCTGAGCTCCAGAACAAAAAGGAGGAGAAAAATAGAGAGCGCATCTAATTCTGGGAATTACTGCCTTTTCTTCAGTTAGTTGAGAAGAAGGGACTGCCCCTGACTGTTTTCCTCACCAGGAGAAGTTTTCTCTGCAGGCTCCTCCACGTAGCCCTGGCGTGGTGTCCCTGTGGTGCAGCCGTACTGATCACCACCAGGTCAGCAGCGTGTCTTGCAATGAACAGAATTTACCCTTTCACCTTCACATCCCCCTCCACTCTTGTACACAGCTTAATTTTTTATACTTTTTTTTTCCTGCAGCAGAAGTCATTTTTTGCAGGTGCAAAAAGGAGCCTTTCATTTTCCCCATCTTAAGAAAAAAAGTTAGAAAAAATACGCTTTCCTTACTGAAAGGCAATATTTTGCTTTTAGCACTACTTTATGTGCGGCGTTTTTTAGCTTCTCTAATCTTAAATTCAGTACATGAATGGATGGATAATTTCCTCCCTGTCAGTTTTTTCATGCTTCTGAATTATTTACTACTCCCGCAACTTGTAGCTGCGAGTCCACTTATGTCTCGTTGAGCTGTAGCTGTGTGAGAAGGTCCCCTTCGCCCGCTGTCCCGGGGGGCTGCTGCGGTGATGCCGGGGCAGGCAAAGCCCGGGGTGCCCAGGCAGGACCCCCCCGGCATCCTGCAGAACCCTGTCCTTAAGTAACACAGCCTGAATCCGGATAATTTGTCTTCATCATTCATATCTCCCAAATCCTGAATCATTTTGGTTGCCCTCCACTGCACCTTTTCAATCTCCACAATGTCCTGCCTGTAATATAGGGACCAGAATTGCACACAATATTTCAAATATACTCCCACTAATGTCTTATATAAAGTAGTGCCAGAATAACTTGCACTGATTTATAATCCTTACAAATATATATATTTGTTTAGCTGCTGTTGTTTTTTTTTTTTTATTGCTGCCAAACATTGAACATATGTCTGGTGGTCTGAAGGCCTGTTAAAGACAACGAATGAATCACATTTTCTACATGACAAAACAAAACACCTTTATTTTTTATCATTGTCTAGCTTGAGTGGTGATATAAGACAAATTGAAACAACAAAAGGAAAAGAGAGTTTAGGAAAGTCAAGTAATAAGGCATCAGGTTATAAATGAAGTGTTCCAGTGATTGAAGTTAAAAAGTATCCACAGGCACTTCACACTTCCTAAAAAACAAATAAATCGCCCAACAGGGTGGTGATAACGACGTCCTGTTCAAAGTAAGGAAGCCTACCCCACCCTTTGGGGAAGATGCAAAGAGGATGACAGAACGTAAATGGGAATTTTTTCACTGGTTTTGGCCACATGAACACGCAGAGCAATGTGTGATGCTAATGCACAGAGTAACTCTTTTTTTGGGGTGTTGATGGTGCTCTATTTGTGATGGTGTTTGGAGCTATGGCTTCTTAATGGAAGCGAATTGCCTGCAGTTGCCTTGCCTCTGTTGGGGAAGATTCTGTTTTTGGAGTCATACCATTAATATTCTGAAGTAATGCATTTCAATGGTGTTATTTACAGTAAAGAATAATTGTGAGCAAGTATTTTCAATCCTGTGGTTCATAGAGGAGGAAGCAGTACATTACCAGAAGGTCTTACTGTAAAGCGTGCTTAAACATCTCCCATTCCCAAACTAGCCAGACCAAGGATTACCATTTTGTAGAAGATGTGAAAGAAAACTTGCAAAAAATGAAAGCAGGTATGGCCAAGGTGAAATTACTCTGAGAGGGTGCTGGGAATGGCAGGCCACAGAAGACCTGCAAGTATTTTCTCTTAATTGATACAGCAAGTTTTGAACTCTCCTTGTTTCCAGTTTCAGAAGTTTTTGATGGCTTCCACCTGAATCCAGTCTGAGCTATATAGTGCAGGTGACCTGCATTAATGGCCTCATTTTCCCCAGACAACGCGATGCTATTAATGTATTGTACCAGGTTTTACCTTGGCTAGTGGCCATTATCGCCAATAAATAATGACTCGTTACATCAACTCCTGCTGAGGTCTTGGGACATGAAATTCATGTGTGCTACCAATGTAGATCGAACATAACCTTGACATTAATCAGACAGGTGGAATTTAAGGCTTCCCCAGGTTTTCCAGTGCCGCTCTCGTAACAAATCATGAAGTTCTTCTGCAGTTTGCTGGTGAGGTTCAATATAAAAAAACCCACACCTTCATTTTTCCCTTATTCTTTTTAATTTTTTTTTTTAAACACATTTAGTCTATTAATATGACCATTACGGTGTTTACAAATATCTCTGCTTTCCTAGTGCTCTCCTGTATCCTAAATGGGCTCCTGTTTTCTGAGAGCAAACAACAAATGGAGCAGACCTTTGAAGAAACCCACCCTCGATTAATAGTTAATGATGGCTCAGGAGAAGGAACAAAGCCCGTACGATGTGAACACGGATTAGCCCTTTTATAAACACGGCCAAACAGTTTGTAGGAGTGCCAATGCCCGGGAGCAGCCTGCTGTGCCCTCCTGCCGAGACCAAGGCCGGGCAGCAGGCTCAGGGCGGGGGGCCAGGAGCCCCCAGGGTCTGCGCCCCGGCTACCCCCTCTCCCAGAAAGCAATGAGCTGGTTGATGCAGGAGCATCCCCTGCCGACCAGCGCCGGGTGATAATTGCCTCTGCCAAGAACCGGGCATTAACTCTCCGTCCTCTCCCTGACCGCAGAAACGTTGAGGTTGGCCAAGGCTGATGCCCAGCACAGGGCTCTCGGCCCCATGCAGTTCATGGGTTGGGTTGACCTCACAACCACAGCGTCTGGGTTGACCTTGCAACCCCTTTAGTCTGTGTTCCCCCCAAAACACTGGGGTCTCGTCCTCTTGCCTGGCGGCGGGGCATCTGCCGGAGCTGATGGGGGTCAGAGGAGAGGCAGCGCTTTGGCGGTGAAAAGCTTCGCATCCCCCTACCCACTCCCAGAGCCGTCCTTTCTCGCGCAGAATATTTTAAGTTTAGGACTTCAAGTATTTCTATTAATAAATTACTATGCATCATGTCAAATTAGCATTGCCATTACTAAAAGATTAATAGCGACAATGCGTTGTGGCACTCCATTGCTTCAGGGTAATTTTCTTTTGTTCATGCTTTGGCATAATATTGTACAGCAGAGCGGTAGAACTACGGAGCATAAATTTCGCCACAGCCCCTCAGCAGAAGAGGTAATCCTAATCACAGCAGAGGGTTAGCAATTAGCTCCCGCTGCCGCTCTGCAACGAGTGTGCCGCAACCCTCTGTGAAGGTTGCCTTCAAACCGGGAGGCATCAGGGCTAATGCCGACCGATATCCCTCACACTTTGCAGATAACAAGATAGATCCCGACGTTTATATGTTTTTATTTACTAAGTGCTCAGGAGGAATAAACAACGATAATTTGCATGTGAAGCCTTTTTATTTTAGACCGTGAATAATTGGTGGGTTAGCGATGGTGTACACACTTAAGTGTACATCACGCCAACTGTAATCTTCCCTTTCATAAATTCTCCATCCTAACTGGAGTTTACAAGGGAAGGAATTACTCTCCTGCTCATGTCCCTTTCCATTGCGCTTGTAAAAAGGAGGAACTTTTTTTTCCCCTCTGCCTCCTCGGGTAGGGACACGACAACAAAGCAATTAAGCAACCTGTCTTAGCGGATGCAATTGAAAATAAAGGGTGGGAGAATATCTTGTGGCAACATTTTATCTAAAAGACATACACGAGGATTTCGTACCTGCAGTTTAATGATGGGCAGGGAGAGGAAAAGCATCTAAATCTCATTTTGAGGCACAAGCTTTTTTATTTTTTACTGTTTTAACAAATGACTTTCACAAGTGAAATTATTGCGTTAGCATCTATTCGACTTCATGCTGGATATATCCAGGAAAATATCTTCATGACGGCTCCGTTTCTTACTTAAATATCAAGTATTGGTATTTTTAATGTTTTTGTAAACATTATATATTTTAATACTTGAGAAAATGTATCTCATAAATAAGCTTTATTATCTGTCAAAAAGGATGAAAATATAACTTTACATTTCTGTTTTAAAGTAATTTTAGTGCCTATTAGCTATAAAGTAACAGTTATATATAATTTAGAGTATGTAGTCACTCGAAACAACTTGACATTTTCACACAAACACAGAACCTTAATAATAGTCTTGGGATTTCATTGGAAGTATACACCACTACAGGATATTAAAATAACTTATGGTGCACTGTAATTCTTGTTTTGTATTTGTCCAAGTAGTTTTGAAGCATGCTATAAAGTAGAAAAATAAAAACCTAAGCTCCAAAGTCAGCTAAGCTGCATTCTTAAAGTTATAGCAGTCTTTTCATATTAAGTATGATTAAACCAGCTGACATTTCTAGTTGTCATCTTTCTCTTCTTCCTTCCTATTAATATGCTATGCTTAAAATGTAAATGCTCTGCGTACTGCATTTTTTATTTAAAGCCCTTGCAATTGTTTGCTTAAAATAATGATGCTGATTGTATGCATTCAGGGATCATAATAATAGCATGAAAACAGTAATTTACTTGTTGATCTCAGAGTAAACTCCAGATTTGTGCAATGAAATACTTTACCACGCTCACAGGCGGTTCAATGCTGCCGTCTTGAACTCAGATAACTCCCAAAGTCCAGAGACACTTGCACCTATTGTTCTGCATCCAAGGCAAAATTGAAACCATGAGGGCAATGGTTGGACATTCACCAGCCTGACTAGTTTTTTGTTGAAATGGCATGGAAGGGAAAATAAATTGAAAGTTTTCCATAGATTTTTGTTTTAAATAAGCCTACAGACATTATTGTCATTAAAATTTGCCCAAGATTTAACTAGTTCTTTTAATTGTAATTGAAGTGGCATGTGGGTAGGGATTAGGTGAGTGTGCAGATGTGCACAAAAATTAATATGAACTTGGAGGAATAGCCTCATCCCCATAAAAAGGCCGACCAAATGTTCACAGATGGAATTTGAGTGGGCCCTTATTGAATAAGCTAGTAGGGCCCACTTGGGTCATTTCTGCATCAATCCCGTGTAGTCTATTTGGAAAAGGCACAGCCCAGGCCTTTTCTACAATAATTATTCTCATGCCTGATCCATTAATTTTTTAATTTGCATTAGGGTCGCTCAGTGACAGCACTACCACTACCAACAAGAAAAGAATTTAAAATGCAGCTTGAAGAAGATTGTGTGTGGCTACGTTGATTTTTTCAACCTTATTTACTACAGTATGGTTACGGAATCACGGAATCACGGAATCACAGAAATTAGATAGAGATTAAGCATATTAGTATTGTAGTCAAATGGAATCCAGAAAACCTTGCATATAACTAAATAAAGGTCTTGCTCTGTCAAGAAACTTTCAAAACCTGGTGATCATTGGGGAATTTGAAATAAGGAGAGAATCTGGTGACACAAAGGAAAATAACATTATAATACTACCGCATATTACCAGTGTTTCTTCCTTTCCCTGCTTTCCCACCCCAATGTTTATCTCATTCTTATTTTGATGTTGCTTTTAGGCTGTTGAATTCATAAAAAATGCATATGAAAAACAACCCAACCCATAAGTTTTTCTCTTTATACCATTCTTCCCAGGAGTCCCGCTGAATTTGTACCCTGCAGAAGATAGCAGAAATGAAATGTAATCATTAAACTGTGAAATATGGAAATATTCCTAACAACACAGTAAAGCTGACAAAAGACTAATGTCAACATAACAGGTTTTAAACAATACGTCGGGGTATAGAAGCACCTGTTACATGGATTGAGGATGGATGTCATTACCCGGCTTGGCTATAGTCAGGGAAAATTAAGGAACCCTTGAGCCTCCCTGCCCTGCACTGGGCTCCCACCACCGGAGCCGTAGAGGTGTATGGGTCACCCTTTCCCATGGAAAGGCAACGGAGGGCTCATAGGTCTGAGGTTTCTTTGTCAAAGGACTTGCTTTTCCATGGTCTACCACAGTTCTTCTTTGGCCTGACCATAAACGTTCCGTCTTTGCCATGACAACTTTGTCTGAGGCCTCATCTAAGCCTTGAGATCTTCCTGAGCGTCGTAGAGCTTAATATGAATCAGTGCATCGAATAAAAGCAAACAGAAACCATTCTGAACAGTTCCTGTCGGTCTGTGTAAAGCCTTGTTTGGGAATTTCAGAGTCAGGTTGTGCTGGCTTGTCTCTGCTGCCATGTAGGTTTTACTACTGAGTCAGTTGTTGCTTCTTTAGAGCTGTAGCCTTTTATCTCTAGTTGTCTTGTTGCTAATATTTGTTAGTTTGAAAAAAATATAGTTGTGGTCCAGAGAAATTCTGTTTTGGAGTTTCGTTTTGCAAACCTGAAAAGTGCACTAGTTCTAGTTCTATTTCTAGTTCTAGCCTTTTCTAGTTCTGCAGGAGTTAATCTTAATGCCATATGTTTCCTTAAATTGAAAGTGTCTGGTCAAATAAACAGGAAGACTGGCTAATAATAATGTATATATTTGGCAGGCATGCGGTGCTATTTGTTTGAAAACATCCCCAAAAAATCCTACAAACTACTACATACCGAGGAGTCATTTCACCCATCCCCAAGGCAGGAGCCAGCCGTGGGTCAGCCACGTGGAGCCACACAACAGAACCGCTTCGGAGAAGAAATGAAGAGGGTTTCTGGAACCGGTTGAAACTGTGTGGGAGGTTTGGAGGAACAGAAGGTCTGTGCCTTCCCAGACACTTGGTGCCAGGGAACCATCTCCCTCTGTTGTGCGAAACGGGCATGGGACCTCCAAGGCAGCAGCTCTTATCATACAGCCCAGGGCGTGACATCGGCACGTGGGCCATGGTGTTTCTAGCCAGCGCTGCTCCAGAGAGAGAGAATAGGTTCCTACTATATCAAAAGCACGATTTGCTGAAATGCTTTATATTTTCATAGTGATCTTTCTATGCAAATTCATTATGCTAAATCTTATAAAGACCTCCAGTCCCCTTCTTCTGTCTCTGTGATCTTCTCTTTCTCCTTAACCTCTGTTTCCACACCATCTCCCTTCCTCTGCTGATGTCCTTGCAGCAGCCTTCTCTGTATTAGAGACAAAGCATATGAGTACAAGTGGCAGGTGAATAAAGTAACTCAAGTGAAGAGTTTGAGGGGGATAACAGGACATGTGTGGTTAAATGTCTCTCAAACAGATGCTGGAGAAGAGAGTGCGCAGAAGAAATGGACTGTAAGAAAGCCACAGCTGAGGTTTAATAGAAGTAAATGGCTAAAGATCCTTCCTATTAAACTCCATTGGCTTGATTTCAATGTTATTTGTGCAAATGTTTTTCCATTGAGTTCGGTAAATTTAGCTTTGGGTTATATTTCTGCAAGCAGGATTCAGTGCCATGTTTCAGGCAGAGTTTCCGTGTCTTCTTACGTGCATTTCTTCTGTAAGAACAGAACAGAAACTCGATGCAAGAGACCATACAGATATTTTGTCTCAGCACTGAGCTTTCTCTCATAGAGTAATAAAGCCGATGGCTAATTTACTGTACACAGCTCTGTGCCCTTTTGCCATCCCATGCCCTGGTAAGGGTGTGTTATTGTGTGGTTTTGGTAGCAATGCAAGATTTTTGCAAGAAGAATGACCATTATTTTAAAAGTCCCCAGCTTTTTTGGGGAGTTTTTCGTTTCCTCCATAGGAAACTAGTAGAACTATATTTATTTAAGAAGAAGAAACTTTGGTGTTGGCAATACCAGTTGTTTGCTTCAGATCGGGAAATTCACTTAATCAGGGCAACTTGAGAATTCCAGATAATAGCTGAAAGAAACTAAACAGGAATCAATACGACATTGCCACGTTTTCCCTCTCTGAAAATCAGAAATTGCCCATTTGCTGTTGCAGGGCAAAAGAGAAGGCTATTTCTCTTTCTTATCCCCTAGGATATTTTTTTTTCCTGCTAGTCTTTCATTGCTGGTGCGGAGGGAGGAGGGCTATTTGTGTTACTGAGAATTGGGTTGGATTTTTGAAGCTCTAGGTGTTTGGTACAGCCCACTAAACTCTGTGGGAGCTACAGGTACCCAGTATTTCTGAAACAGCAGCTCCTGGTTGCATTTTATGTCGAATGTGTGGTAATATCACCTATTAAAGTTCAGATTCTGGTACCATAACTCAGATTGACTGGTACCGTACTGTAGAGGTAGTATCATAAATAGCAATCTAGCTGGTGATATTTGGATGCAACTCGGTACTGATTTTTTCTTTTGCTTTGCTTCACTCCTTTTCTTTACTTCATGCCTTTTTTATAGCTTATAGTTGAGTTTTTATGGTATTGTTGGGCATTTTTACATGCTCAAATATGTGGAAATTTATAAATAAATAAAGCAATTCTGGAATTGAAAAGCACAATAATATGAATCACCTGGCTGTGAAAAAGGTATGTAATCAAAAACTTGTTTTGCCTCTCTCTGTCTGGGGTATAATTTCAAAATGTTTAAAAAAAATTCTTTTTTTTTTTTAAACTGGGTCTCATCTAAATAGCTGAGCAGGAGGGAAAAGGATTAGAATATTGATCAAATAAATAGGCACAAGGAATAGAAAATTAAAGTGCCGAATGTCAGCAGGAGTGTGATAAGAGAGCCCATGTCTCTGTAGCTAGGGTTTTGTAGGCAGCAGGTAGATAAAGGAGCGCATGGAACCAGGAGGAGTTCCCTGTGGGACTGCAGATGACATTGTAACAGATGACTCCAGATGACAATGTAAGAGGAGGAATGGAAAGAAATTATATTAACAAACTGTAGTCGATGGTTATAATAAGATTTGAACTGCTGAATAACCGAACCTGAAAGACCAACATATTTTTCAAGATGGTTTAGAAGGATCCCACGATTGAGTATGTCAAAAGCTGCAATTATGTCAAGAAGTATTACAAAGGACGGATTCCCAACATCAGACACAATAAGTGTATTATTACAAATCCTGATGAGCAGAGATTCACCGCTGATGAAAAAAAAAACACCCACAAAACAAAACCGCAGTGAAACTTTTGTAATAAATTATATCCTTAAAATGTGTGTCTTATGACTCTTCCTCTCTCCTAATACTGACAGCAAAAGTAGATTTAAATCTGCTTTGCTGATTACTGGAACGTACGGGGATTAAAAATCCATTTAATACAGTTACATTTTTAGAGTTTTAGATAGTCATAGTGGATAATGATACCTTTATGATATTTTCAACATGTGAACCTAGCAGAGGAAAGATTTTCTCAGAAAACGACCAGATACTGGCTCCAAGGGGTGTGCTGTTGAATAAAGATTTTGTTCCCCAAATTCTAAGACTGAGAGAGAAGCACATGAAACCGTGGATTTTTTTTTTTTTTTNNAAGCACAAGAAAACGTTGGTTTTTTTTTTTTTTTTTTTTTTTGTGGGAAGAGGTTCTATAATAAGTCTATCAGTTTTCTGGCATAAATTTGTCAGGGGAATAAATGTGTCTAATACATATTTTTGATGATTGATAATGGTATTCCAAGTCTGCTAAATAAGGAAAGCAAGACATTTTCTTTCTATGTTTAAATGATGGGGAAAATAGCTTGAGTGTTATAAAATGACAAAGACATTACTAGTTCAGAGTTTTTTGAAGTTCTGAAAATCTTAGCTACATTTAGTAGACTGGCTCATTTTGTCAACAAGGACAACAATGTGCTTAATGTTAGCAATTCATTTTTTTCTTTGTGCGACTAGCACTTGCCATATGTAAACATCAAGAGGTTCAAACACAAAATCTCCATAACTCCATGCCCAAACTAAAATGGAAAAGCCAATTCTAAACCATCATAAATCCAAGAGTCGGGTCTTGGGTTTTTTTGCCAAGCGTGGTAGTGATGTGTAAATCACGTTGCTTACGTTGCTTGGTTTGCTGCCATGTGCCCATTGCTGCTTCTCCTCCACACCTTCCAGAAGGAAGAAAAGGGCTGGAAAAGTCGGTTGAAGGTCCAAATGAGTGACTAGGGCTAGAAATGGGGAAAGGTTTTGTCTTGAAACTGTTTGGTGGGATTTTCAGGAGCAGTTGAGCACCATGCTAATGAAAATGGTTTCATGAAAAATGAAACTTAGATGTGTGATCACTGCCAAAGATAGGCCAAACACCTACTGGCAATATGCATCTTTACATACCATCAAACTCTTGTTTTATTTATACCTTAATTTGGCCTTTGTATTGGTCCCCCTTTTGCCCCTTTTGCTTGAAAATGTCTTTCTGCTGAAGTTGCAGCTTTGGCTGCTCTTTTGATAGTCTGCAGTACTTGAAGCAGCTCCGATAAATAAAATTTGCAAGAACACTGGATGAAAAAAATCTATCTTAATTAGATGCTTATTGAAATCTAGCTCAAACTGTGTATGAAACATGATTTCAAAACTGAAACAAATATTTTTATATTCATATATACTCACTAATATATATACCTAACGCCAATGTCACGCACGGCTTTTCTGAAACAAATGGGAAAATGGAGATTGCTGCTGACCTCAGAGCTTTTCTAAAATAAGTTTCTCAAATGATTGTAAAAATCTATAGCAGAGTCATTTTGCAGTAGCGCGTAACTTTTTGTTCATTGAACTTTGTGTGCAAAGAATGATGGTGCATGGGAGGGAGACATCTGCACGCATACAGGATTGTGCTCACTGTTTGCAGTCTTCTTTTTTTGTCACTGGTGTCCTGTTTTATGAAGTGGGACTCTTTTTCTTAGTGTCTGATATGATGTGATATGCAATATAATATTCAGTATTAAATTCCAAGACTTGGCGTTCATATTGTTTGTCATCCATGTTCTCTCCTTGTGAAGAATCTAATAAGGAAAAAAGCCTGAAAACTTCATATTTTACATTTTAAAAAAATAATTTTCCAATGTGGGAGAAGAGAAACTGTGTCCAAAAAATAATTTATTGTTATCTGAAAAATGACAAAATGCAGTAGAGAAAAAATGGGGACATGAACTTTGAGAAATTTTATTTCTTCTGTGTTTCGGTTGTCACTGATTGTATCCCCTGCCAAACTATGAAGTCTTTCCAAGCACGTGTACCTGCCACCATGACAAAATCTGGTATTTTACCTACACATTTCCTTTGTATGCCCAGCTCAGAGGGTCTTCTCTAGGGCCAGCTCCTGCAGAGGTGCCAGCCCCTGCTGACCCCTCCATCCCCACCTTGCTCTCCTGCAGCTGGGAACACCCTCGCACACCCCAGCATGCATCGGTGGCGAAATGGTTAAATAAAGTTGGGTTTATTTGTGGAGGAAGCCATCCCCTGTGACCACTGAGGCTCCCTCCCGGAGCCAAACATCACAGAGGGCCAAGCAGGGTGTCGCCTTCTGGGTAGGGGGGACTCTCCAAATCCCTCCTGATGGCTCCATCCCATGTGCCACCGCTGCCGCTGGAGCTGCCCGCGCAGGATGGGTTCTTGGGCTTCCCTTCTCCTCCGCTCCATGCTCCCGCTCCCAGGAATCCACCAGAGAGACAAAGAGCCTTTCATGAATGCAAATTTCAGTAGAAGTTATTATTTTTTACTTTCATGGAGAAAGAAAAAAAAATAAAAAATCACAGGAACAGTGCGGCTTCCCCACAAATCTCCAACTAACCCTTGCACTCAATTAATCTTCGTGACCTTCTAATGCCCCGTGCCATGAATTGTACCTTGAGGTTAGGAAATAGGTCTCGTAGTAGTTCCCAACGACTCCTATACAGCTTTTGTGTTCTGAGCCTTCAGATGTTATTGATTTGAATTTGAAATTTCTTTCATGCATAATGTCTTGATCTGATAGAGCTTTTGCTTTCAAAGCTGAGCTTTAATTTGTTTAATCTGGCATATTCTTAATTATACGAGCTGTAAATTTTATTGTATTGTAAAGCCCTGAAATACCCACATAAAGATGCGGTGCCAAGGTAGCATTGATTAACGGGACCGTCTTGCTCTTGGGTGTGACGGTAACATGCATGGGGGAGATCCGGGGGTGTCTGCAAAGAAAATCCTGGTGCAGAAACACCGTCCTACAAACATTTGTGAATCCATGCAGGTAACTTTGCAATAACTGCATCCAGCCCAGAGGCTGGGCTGGGATAAATGGGGCGGGCTCTGTTTCTGGCCCATAAGGCTTTAGGAAACAGCATAAAGTGGGAAAGGGTAAGCTAAATTAAAAAAA
>VYZM01013506.1:1808549-1854377 GCA_013398915.1 Dromas ardeola | reverse complement strand
AAAAAAAAAAAAAGGAAATGGATGAAATATCTTCCCGATGTCTTGCTGGGAAATTGACTTCAGCCCCCTTGCCATTCATTATTATGTGGTTTCCGGACGGCATTGCCAGGACGGGCGCTGGGCGACAATTCATCCTTCAGCAGGTATCGCCTGCGCTGGTGTTACCTCCGTGCGCACGGGAGCTGCAGCAGCGCTAGCAGAGATGGTAACATGCTAGAGCAATGAGTGAGGACACACAATTATTTCATTATTCATGCATCAGATCTCAGGAGACTTGCTATGAAATTTCAGCTTCAGAAACACCAGCTTTTTTTTCTGGTGAGCCAAAGAAACTGCTCTGCTGGTTTAGCCGGTGGAAGTAATCTAGCAAGGCTTGGTGTTTGACACAGGCAGGTCAGGAGAAGGCAACCACACAAAAGGTCTTTTATTTTAAAGCAGGACATGGGGCCATGCCCTGCACCCTGAGCTGTGCTGTTGCACCAACGCATCGAGGTGGAGCTGTGCACGCAGTTATCCCTGTTCCGTACAAAAGGGAGGGCGTTATCCACACAGTCTGCTTTGCCCTGTCCTTCAGGTGGTGGCAGGAATTGCTAGTGTCTGATTTCTCCCAAAATCTGGTCATTGTCAGTGGTGCCGGGGAGGCACAGAGGGGGCTGTCTGTGTAGTTTCCATTCAACCTTCTCTTCCTGTGTCATTATTTAGGGGGCTGCTCAAAGCGGTGCCAACTTTTTCCTGCCGTAACTTTGGTTGCATGCCGCCTTTCATCAGGAACTTTGCCTGGTCTGTCTTGCAGGCACAGATAGTCGGCAGTCATCTGTTACCTCCAGATAAAGATGGGACAGTTTGTTAAGTGACTGATGGCTTTTGCTAAGTCTTCTAAGTATGATTAATGTGGAAAAATGTCTAGCCGGGTAATAGGTAAATAGGAAAACCAGAGGCACTCTCCTCAAGGCAATTTTTGTATGTCCATTCATGTGCTTTGATCAGAAGGAAGGGTTATAGGAGCTTGCTGATAGCCCGAACGCTCACTAAGAGAAAACAGACATACTCAAGACATATCAAAGTCCCAGGTCCTGGAGTCGTGTGAGTACGTAGAAGTCCACTCTCCTAGAGAAAGTAAGACTGCAGCCTCAGCGGTTGAAGAGAAAAGGTTGAAACATGTGACTCATTCTGTAAAAACTTGTACAATCCAAAGCAGGTACGTTAATATCTCCTACAATTACATGATTTAGAGAATCTGATTCATGACTTTTCAATGTTGATAGATGAGAATACCACAGTAGCCATGATCAAAAAATCAGCAAAATATGCATTGCTTTTGATTGCATATTTGCTGCAGTGCTGTAAAGAATAGTCTCATTATTTATGTGTTATATGGAGGTCTTCAGGACATCCTACTGATTTGTTAACAGTGCTGTGTTGGGAGTAGAAGACCACGTTGGGATAGAAAACAACATGGCTCTTTTCGTTTAGGAATAAAGTTGCATTAGTGAAAGTAATGGCTTTGTCTGCACTCAGTGTAATGTGTAGCTTGAGTTCAACATGCATCTAGTGATGTTTAGTCAACTGGTATTTCAATACTCACATTGTGACGGCATTTCTGAGTACTTTGTTCTTTAAATGTGCATGCGTACAGTTTCAGGTTACTTGTCTCTGAAGGCTCTTTGTGCTCCAGTAGGCCAATTTAGTTCACCAACGGTTAATTAATTACTCTCCACCCGGCTATTTATTTTAATGCACACAGCAGAAAAGTATCATAGATAGGCAGTTTACATTATTACTGATCCGGCAGGTAGGGGCTCAGTTTCTGGGTGTCCTGGATGTCCACAACTTGCTCACTGCCAGCAGCTCTCCGAGGGCTTGCTGCTTCCGGGAGCTGCTCACTACCATAGAGTCAAGCCCACAACACACCAAAACCAATTTAAAAGTCCTGTGGATGCTTTCCTCCTCCTTGCACTGAAATATATCTTGTTTCTGCCTAAAGCGTTCACAAAGTCACTTGTGATCTCCTCCTGAACGTTTGAACGTTTGACTTAAGAAAATGGATCACACTCATACTGGAGGACGTGTCATGCAATAGCTCAAATACAGCAACTCCCCAAAATAGTCAGAGGATGTAAAATCGCTTTGGCCAGCTATGGTTTTTCAGATAACCCTTCAATTTTACCTACCTACTGTTCAAATGTTAGTATACTGCTTGCTGCTGCTGAAGGTTTGTTCTGAAACCAGCCATCATTTTTGTACTTTCATGCATATCTTTGGAAAATGATGAAAATATTTCACTGCAAACCAGAAAGCAAAAAAAAAAAAAAATCAACCAGGAAACTTGTGTACAGTGAGATAAAAATCAGTATTTCATTACTTATTTATTTATTCATTTATTTAAAAATCTTTAACCAGAAAAATTCATTAAGATGCAATATCTCATGTACAATGATGGCCTAGGGACGGGAGATGGATTAAAAAATGTAAATACTATTGGGTCTAATGTGAGTACCATTAAACACAAATATGAAATTAATGTAAAACTTTCTGACAGTACAAACTTAGTTTTAACTCTTTAAATATAGGTTTAAAATAGTGCAGACTGGTGGTAGGCTTTGGCAGATGATAGATACAGTAAACAAGTGTGTCTCAAAAGAGACAAAATGTCAGCAAAATAATTGCCTAGCAGTACTTCATATCAATTAATTCATTTGTATTTAATTAAAAGGAGTCATAACAATTGGCTGCTGTATAAAAGCCCCTTAGCTCTGGAGTCTTCTATGCCTTTTCTTGGTTTTCTGGGGCTGGATATTGTTAGCCTTTTTGAATAATTCAACCTAGATCTATTTCCTAAGCAGAAAATCTATCTTTGAGTTGTTCCCTTTTCTGCAGGGAAGTAGCAATAAACAGTAGCTTTGTGCGTCTTATAAATGACAATGAGGGAGACTAGGGATGGGATTTTGAAAAGTACTTGAAACCGAAAATGTTGGGGTTCCTAAATCAGCTAGGTGCTTCTAAAGATGTACGTTATCCAAGATGACTCCAGTGAATCCATGCAGAGGGTGAGTGCGTGCATGGCGGGCCGGGCCATTGCAATAATGCCCCAGCAGAAGTGTAGCCACGACATCTAAGTTCATCTAACCTTTCCTCTATGGGAGTGAGGTTCATTTTATGATGGGTAATTTCTACATCTGCTCCTGTACATTGCCAGGTCTGCAGCCCCTTCCAAACACTGTTCTATTGTGCTTGCTCAGAGCTACTGAGCATAAACGTGATCCATGAGTGTGGTGAGGAGACGTACTGGCCTAAACGCCCCTGGTTGGGAACACACGAGTGTAAGCCACCCAAGCAATCTATTGAACAAAAGCCACCAAACAGGGGTTTGGTGGTTGCCCTTACGGGCGCCGGCAGCGGTGGTCCTTGTGGCACCTCCCACCTCAGCGCTGCATACCTGGCCGCCTGGCTCCCAAAGCTGTCCTGGCTCTGCACGTTGAGCAGAGCCCCAGCGTGGTTTTCCTCTCCTCGTCGGCAACAACGTCTCTAGAAAGCAGCAGTGAAAACTGTAGCTTTTGATTTATCCGATTTTCTCTGTCTGGAGATAGAATAAGCTACTGTCGTAAACTAAACGAGGTGGCCAAATTACTTTGTTCAGAGTATAATCTGTGATTGTTTTCATTGTTTAACAATTTCCTAGGGATTGTTTTCATTGTTTAACAATTTCCTAGGTAACTCACAAAATCTGGTAATCTTTGGTGTCTCTTTCAGTCATTAGTGCAAATTAACAAAGTTTGTTACTAAACAAAAAGTAAATAAGATACCAACTTCCAACACATGTGCTATGGGGTATCATCTATTACTACAACACTTCTGGAGATACTAATTTCTGAAGTATAGGGTGGCTGACCTGGGGAGACACTGTGATTTTAAGAATAAAACATGAGGAGTTTGGAGCTGCTTCCTAGATGGATGTCGTCAGCTGCTCCAGGGGCAATCCGACACGTGCAAGTATGTGTTTCAGGAGAGCCCCATCCGTGGACTTTTTGCTGGTAAATCATTATGAGCAGGAAAATATTCATCACTCGGATGTAAATACCAAAGTGGCACAGATGTCAGTGCAGCAAACTCTTATCATGGGTCAAGTCTTCCAAGGTCCAGGCTGACCTACCACCACAGGTGATTTAAATATGATATTTTTGTGGAGAAGCTTGCAATGTTTGCTGCTGTTAGTTGCGGCGTCTCCCCAACTGCGTTTGGTCAATGCTGTCCGTAGGGTTACTGGCATCGTTTCCCCCACCTTTGGCATGAACCAGAGGTAGCGTTTGCCAAGGGAGTGGGGTTAGAGGGGTCTAAACATCACTCCAGAGGGGTACGAGAGGGGCAGGTGCCTGTCCCTGGGGTCTACTGCTCCTTGGGTTGCCCACACCGGAGGTACCCCCTGCTTCAGGAGGAGTTCCCTGTGTGGATTCACTATTGCCCTCATTTCTTCCCAATTTTGGCCACCCCAAAGAGGGAAGCTGTCTCCTGCCCTGCGCGGCAGTGGTGGTGCGGAAGGGTTAACCCCTGTCAGCTCCCCCCCTCTGCCTCCTGAAGTGCCTTGTTTGCAAAGGATTGATAGAGTACCCTTGAGAGAAAGATTCGCATTTTCACTGTTCCGTGTCAGGGAATGAGGTTGTGTGATTTTTGTGTCATTTTGCACTACCATATTTCTTCCATTAGGAATTCTAATATTTCACAACCTCTGTCAAGGAAACTGCTACTCCTAATGCATAAGGCGAATGCATTCCAGATGGCCTCGTAATCCAGTTCAGGTTTTTCACATACATTATTTCAGTTCCACTGCGGGTCCAGGCTCAGCTTTGCCAAAGCTGGTTTCATGATTCATTTGCAACTGCAACAAGTTAATCCCAGAGCGAATAGCTATGTCCACTTCAGGTGAATTCTTCTTGCATGCTGGCTCCAGACATTGGCTGGTAAGAGGTGCTTCCAAAATAGCAATTTATATTTAGCATCCTTGTGCCAAATTCTTCCTCTCCGTAGCCATGGCCAATGGATCAAGGAAATGTTTCTGAAACAAGAGGTTCCTTAATTTATGAATAGTATTAGCTAGCCGTTGAAACTGGTCCAGCTAAAAGAACGCATCTTAAAGCATCAAGAAAAATCTTTAAAAGGGGAAAGCCCAATGAGCTATGCACATAGAATATTAAAATTTAAAATAATTCCATGGATTGAATCGTGATTAGTGCTTATCTTCGTTACTTGTCAGTCCAACAACATAAGCAGTAGCAAATCAGCAAAGTACGAATTTATGCAGCTTTCCCAAGGTTGTGTAGGGTCTGCCTTGTTTTCTGTTTGCTTCTTTCTATATTTGGGTGGGTTTTTTTACAGAGCTTTTGTATTACATTTCATTACACTGTTGTCTGGGAATTTCCATAAGGCTGTGCTGGATATTAGGTACAATTTTCTATTTACATTTAGATAACGAAACATTTTAGTAAACATCGTCCTATTTCTGCCCATCTGCGGTACCCTTGTCGCGGCCGCGGAGAAGCCCAGCTCGAGACAAAGCTGTCTCCATCTCTTTTGGTCTCCTTTTGTCTCCGGCACATTTGGCTCCATCACACCAGCTGAAATGAAATGATATTTCCTGAGCACTGACCTCTTCGACACTTATGTGGACTCAGCATCTTAATTGCTGCTAGTGTGAACCATCTAAAGCTGGTGCATAATTTCTCGAGACATTTATAGGAGATCTACAGTAGACATTTACTCTAAATAACAAAAATAAAGAAATCCATAAATCCCATGAAACTTTCCCCTACTTCATTTTAAGTTGTTTATACAAGGAACTTCATGTCGTAATAACACTTTTTGGCCTTTGTTTGATTGGAAATTTCTATTAAACTGTTATGAGAAAATAACTTTATGCTTCAGGTTTTATGTTTCAATTTGATTAACAACAGGCTTTTACAAGGACTGTAGCACTGCTGCCTGTACTGTACGCATCCAACGTTATTGCACTAGCTGTTTTTCTGTGCGGAGTGGACTTTATCAAGAAAATTATATTTCCTGCATATGACATTTTGGAAACGTATTGTATGTCATATCCCTGTCTTAACCGCTGTTAGTGCGAATCATCTGACGCTGGTTTATAATCTTTGTACTATATTTATAGCAGACCGTTGCTCTGTAGTGTTCTAAATTTCCTGCTTATGATGCAATGGCAAAAGTCATTAAACATTAGCAGTAATAGTATTTTCACTGTAATAAAGTGTTAATTACTTCCACATGTTAATCGAGTTGGGGGGGTAGAGAGATTTTTGCTATTGTTACTGTGCCTAAAATAATTTCCATGTGATAATTTTCCAGGATATCAAAAACTGAATAATTATGCACTAATTAAGAAAGTAGAGCCTGCTCTGGAGTTAAGACTGCATTAATTTTAATGTTTTTACAGTCCTTTAATTGGGGAAAGGGCTGTAAATTGAGAGCTGACGCACTCTCCTACCATAAGCAGGCCTGCCTTTGCAATCTGCCTCCTATATACCGCAACCCAAGGTCAACACAAGTTTGCAAAATCCCTCTGCTCTTCATACGAAATGTATTGGTGGTGAAGCGTGCATCTATCACTCTGACAAGCATTTAACTCTCCGAGAGCACATGCTCTCACTTCTTAAATTATTAATTGCATTAAATACATTTTCATATCGCGGACTGTTTGCTACAAACTGTTCCCGGACAGGGAGAGGCGGTTCCCCCCCATTAGTACGAGACACTTCGCCTTCTGTTGTTTTGGCTGGGAAGGGCTGGGTTTCGGGAGGCTGTTGCTGAAGGGCTTGTGAATGAAACGCGCTGCGCTACCGAAAATTGCTGAAAAAGTCACCCTCGCAAAGTCTTTTTTTTTTAATGTTGATCAGTTGGCTTCGATTTTCCTCCCCTCTTTTGTTCTGCACTAATGGCTATAAGTCCATATTGTTTTGGTTTGTTTATACCTTTGCACTTATCAGCTCGTGCAGTTTTCCAGGGTATTCTCCCTGTCACACCATTATCACAGGCAATGGCATCATCATCCGCTTCATTATCATCTCTGGGTCATTCCAGCCCAGAATGGCTTCGTGTTACAACTAAAAGGAGGAATCTGGCAAATGGATCATATTATCTCCCTCTCTCACTCCGACATTTGAATGCATTAAACAAGACGCAGTCTTTATATTAACAGGCATCATGACCTTTGCCTATAACATGTTTATTTTAGCAATACTTGCGAGTGCTGCTGGAGTTCGGCTCCTGCCAGTTCCTGATGCTGTTGTAAGCCCTGTGTTGATACCTCGCTCGTGCCAAAGCAGCTCCCAGAATGCACAGGAAACGTTAACGGCCGGGTGGGAAGACGATCTGGGGAGGCCCGGACACCATCCTGGGGGGCTGCGGAGGTCACCATGTGGGCTCAGACCAGACTCAGATTCTGTCGATGGCAGAAAATAAAGTTTCAAGAGTGTATTGCAAATGTCACACCCAGATTCTCACGGGAGCATCTTATGGTAATCAAGGTTTGGCGCAGGCAGGATACTCCAGGTCATGGAAGAGTGGGGGATTCACTTTGTTTGAAAGCAAAGATTGCTTTAAACCAGCAAGGATTCAGGGCAAAACTTGCTGGGGATGTGTTTGGGGTGTGGGTCCCCAGATGAAGACGCGGCCAGAAACAGTGAAGCCTTTTCCCCCACGGGAACCTTCAGCAGACTTTGACATTCACCCGTGACTCTGAGCTCACATTTGGTGGAGGTTTGAGTCTCAGACCTTCTTCTTGGTATCCCCTCTCTTCATTTCCATTTAGTCCTTAAGGAGAGCACCTCAGGCATTAATAGAATAATTTACGAGCACGCATGTGTTTGTTTACTTGGCTTACTTGCAGTTTACTTACAGTTTAATTACAGATCTCCTTGAATATCTCTTCCATGGGAAGAGTTTTGTAAAGCGATAGGAAACCCATCACTTTCTTAATATTTTTATTGTACCCTTTTGGTACCTCAGGCAGACCTAAGCCCGGCTGAGAAATGGGAGCCCCTCTCCACCTGACCTTTCCTGGAGACCTCATTGGACAAACCCTGTCTAGGGCTTTCTTTAAAATTTCTTCAATTTTCTGCTTTTGTGCATTTCCTGATAGTAACATTTTCATGGCATTACTGGTGTCAAAATCAATGTATGGCATCATTTCGAAGAAGTCGGTGTAAATATCTTGACGGTAGGCATAAACGCAGATCACCTTGAGCCTCCTCCATGTCATTTCAACAATAAATATTGAGAAGACGGTGGACACTTGCCAGTACTGCAGGACAAAGCAAATTCGAGACACTTTTAGAGGTGTTTCCGAAGTGTGTTGATGCATTTTGATGCATCTCCCTCTGTAACGACGTGAAGCGACATAAGCTAAAATCGAGTGGCTTGGATGCATCTTTGCAATTTACAGCTCTCTGCGAAACCAGCACAGAGAAATAACCCCCACCTTCTGGAGGTGATGGTTTGAAATGCAGAATGAGTGAAAGTCACAGTTAAATTTCTCTTCCTCCTGCATCCTAAGGAGGGGACGGCTGGGCATGGAGCTGTGGCAAACTCGCGGGTGGAACTGCAGCCCAAAGTGCAGATTTCTTAGCTATTTTGAATAATATTTCTTACATCATTTTAATGGCACATTCCTTTGAGGCAACATAAAAAACATTGTGCTACAGTTGGTGCTTTTATTGCGCCCGTTCAATGGTTGAGGTGGAAGAAGCCGCATTTTTCAATGACCAGCATACTTTTGTCCAGTTGGAAAACTGTGAAACGTTTCTGCAGAGATCAGCCTACCTGCTGCTTAAGAGGGAAAGATTGTAGGAAAGTTAACAAAGACAAATCACAGAAAGGCCAGGAGAAACATTTTTCACCCAACTTTTTTTTTTTTTCTTTCTTTCTTCTGCTCCATTTTCTCTATTACCATTGCATTAATTAGAAATTTAGGTAAATGACATAAGTGCCCTAATTTTTTATTTCTGCCAGGAGAACAATTAGGCCATTAGAAGTAACAAATGGTCTGGACGCATGTTGCTTGTTGAAAATTTCAAGCTGCATTATTTCTGACATGAAAAAAACAAATAATAGTTGTTTTGGCCAATTTTTACCATAAGCAATGTCAGCTTTAGCAGATGCAGTGTACCATTGGTTTGTTTTTTTTTTTTCTATTGTCATGGCTCATTAAAGTATGCTGACTCTTGTGGATTCCCATTTCCTTTAGGTAAATAGTTATTTACATGAACTGCGACATTTTTCTTTGGTGACAATTTCTAATTGTTCAGGCAACCAAGGGTGATATATTAACCACTCTGAATAAAGCTTCACCTATGAAATAAATTACTTTAAATTAACTATCCTTTCAAAAGAGGCAAAATTTCCAAATGGACAAATTAGGCCCTTCTTAGCCACATATGGTAAGTGTTTTAAGCATTTCCCCACTGGTAGTTACTCTAGAGAACAATTCTTCATGATGGAGTGGAAGACTTCTTAACTCATTTGGGGTCCTTTACATGCCAGCGCCGTTCTCTGAAGGGCTCACTCCGGCTGAGCACCGCGCAGGCTGCCGTACGCGCCGCTTTAATAACTTTGTGCTCCTACATTTTTAACTCTTGCCATGCTGTACTGGAGACCGGTGCAGAAAAACCTCCACCCTGGGGCATGTTTTAGGTATTCTTTAAGTGAAAATTTCCAGCTTTTCTAAACAACGTGCCAGTACATGAGTACACCGCGGCCTTTTTGCTAATCACCACTGCCAAGAGGACCTATATGTCCTCAGTTTGTATTTTTCAGTTAAAAAGACCACATTCTGCTCTTCCTTATGAAACTAAACTGGGAGAAATCCCACCAGAGGCAGCAGGCTGACACTGGTGTCAAACAGTTCACCTGCCTGGATATTAGGTTTATTGCAAAGACTGGTACTTCTTAAAATATCTACAGGTTTATATGCAGAATAGGTGTGAATGGGACATCATCTCCTTTAGGTCAGAATTTTAAAAGCACTTAAATGAATTTGAAAATGCCCATATACCTTTTTTAGGCTCCCAGACAGCTTTAAACATTTGTAAGCCCTGACAAACACGTGTCCTCTGGACTTCTGAGCACCTAAGTCCCATTTCGACGTAACCTAGGGCAAAGCCACTTAGGCACTTTTGAAAATGTTACTGACATAACTCTTTCCCCAGTGTCTGAGTCGTGCCAAATATTGCAAGATAGAAACCTAAGAAAACATGTTTTTCTAATTTAAGTCAGAACTTGACCACATTTCAATGTCCACATTTTGTATTTAGAAATGAAGAACTTCTTGCAAGGAAGCATCCAATCAGTTTAAATTATGCTTAGTTTGTTTTTATGGTTTCCCATGACTTTTTTAGGCCAGCGTAGTTTCCCGTTTCCCACACATTAGAAGTCAGTATGTCAATACATTGGAATGTATTAGGCTGTTTAGCATAATTCGGGCACACTTTTCAAATGGTTTCTACTACAAAAGACCTAGATATTGTACATCCATTTTACAAAAATAGCAAATTACAAGAAGATTGTGTTTTCTGTTTGTATGGGAAAAATTTAATTAAGAGTTATTTTGGTACTAATATTTACTCTACAAGAGTAATTAAAATAGAGAGATCAGTAAAATGGGTGTAGCTCTAAACACATGTTCTTGCTTTGTTTAATTATGTTGATTAGGTTTAAACCCCAATTTGGCATCACCTCCCTTGTCTTAATATGTTGTTGATGAAACCATGTGGAGACCTGACCTTAATATAATCGTGACAAACTCATTTGATTACCTTTAGCTAATTAAAACATACATTATATGTACCATAATATTGTTATTATTCATCTTGCGCTCCTCTCGCTCTATGTCGTTATGCTGGACAGAAAATCTTATTGTGAGATTTTTGTCTCTTAAGGACCTCGTGCCTTTTGTATAATTGGGAGAGGTGTTTATTTCACGGGCCAGTTATAATAACAGTAATTATCATATAAAAGCTCTGTGAATTTTTAAATTGCGACTTGGTGTTAAGTTTACTGTGGGTCTGTGTTGGTGCGTGCGGGGAGCAGCCTGCGGTGTGCATGGACAGCCGTGGGATTTCTCGTGTCCTACACCCCATCCTCCTTTCCCCTTTCTTTCTTCTTCCATTTTGTGACCAGTTTACAGCTGCTTTCCCCGGTCCCAGCTGCACATATTGCAGTCTTATATTCTTCTTGTCCTGTTTACAATTAACACCCAGGATCCGGCCCCAGGCTTTGTCGACTCTTGACTTAAGATAACGGGTTCTTGCCCAAAGCAGTTTCTTTGGGTACTGCAAGCTCGCGTGTGCTCTCGGTGCTTGTGCATCATAAAGCTAGGTATGACTTAGAAATGCCTTGCGGGACTCTCCCTGCCCACCCCGGGGGTTGTATCTCGTCCTTGGAGGGACTCTGCTGCAATAACTGCCTTGCTCACGTCCCAGCTGTGCGTGTGGCTGAGCACCACCCCACCGCAGAACTGGTTGCATCAACCCACCACCATCACAGGCTTTTTCTTTCCTAACAAAGCAATTCTGCAGACTGTGAAGTGTCATAGAAGAGCAACTAATGGCTGCACTGTGAGCAATGTTAACTATATTTGACTAAAATATTTTTACAGTGTTTGTTACTGTGGTGCCAGGGACATCATCATGGCTTTTAATTTCACATTGGTCTTGTTAGTCTGACGGTATCAGCATCCCCAGTTTGTACCCACAAGAAACTACGATACAAATAAAGCAAGAAAAAAAAATTTAGAGGCTCCTTAAATGGAGTTGCATGAAAATTTTAGAAGCAATCAGATCTGAAGCTCTCCATAAATGTGTCAGCGGAAAAAAAAAAATTGAACCTTAGCCCTCAGCCTCAGAGTCCCAGGTTGGTGCCTACCCCACTGGACCATTTTTCTTCTAAGGTGAAGAAAGCATAGCTGCTGCTAATATACAATTGGTGCGGAAAATTACCTTCCAAAATATATCTAGAAATCTTTCTGCTTACAGCACGGGTATGATGCAGGAACTGACTTCATTTATCAGCCAGGCTCACCTGGGAAGCACTTGGGTGCTTCCTGACTTGATTTTCCTTCAAAGCTCGTTCCCTCATCTTCCACTCATTGGCAGTGGGAGGCTTTCTTTTAAAATAATCTCTCTCTGAAGAAGTTGGCCTAAATAATAATAATAATAATAATAATAATAATAATAATAATAATAATAATAATAATAGTAGTAGTAGTAATAGTAGTAGTAGTAGTAGTAATAATAATAGTAATAAATAATAATAATAAATAATAATAATAAAAATTAAAATAAAAAAAAGATGATGATGATGATGATGATGTTGCAGCTCCTTCACCTCTCCTGAGTGCCATAAAAGCAGGAGAAGGCAGGTGATGGGCACTCAAGGTACATTCATGTCAAGAGCAGTCATTCCAGTCCCACCAAAGAGCATGGCACCAAGGCAGGGCACATGGTCAGGCTGCCAAGGCATCCTGTGTTGATCTGTTGTGCAAAAACCTCGCTCGAGGTGAGGATTAGAGTCATCAGTATGATACTGTAGGGTCAGAGGATGGTGGCCCCATCATCTACGTTCTCATTCCCAGCTGTAGGCTTCAGGTCCTCACACCCACTGTTTGTGGGGTGGAGACTCCCCCATCTCTTGGTACATCTCTTGGCTGTTGCCACTGTGTTCCTGAACTCATTGCGAAGAAGAAGTACCAGTATTTGACCACTAGTGGGTTGAGGAGATTAAATTTTAATGCTTCCATCTTCCTACCAATGCACCTCGCAAAAAATAAATAAATAATGGTTTAAAAAATGTACAAAATCTAATTTAAAATGACATTGGGGTTTTATTTAAAGTCATGGAAGCTGGTTAATTCCAAAATGCTCTCATTAACTCACATCATTTAACAAGTTTCTATTCATTTAGCTCTCTCTCTCCAGAGCCTCTCAGCTGCTCTACCTCAACACATTGACAGCCTTCTGTGCTTCTGCTTCCCAGGGGGAGCTAAGGTGACTTTAAACCACCTTTTCATTCTCCCAGCGTTAGGGTGCAGAAATGAAACGGTGCAACTCAGCCAGCTCTGGAAGTCTGTCCGAATTACGGCGGGTTCCCCGGGTTGCCCACCGACCCCAGCGTTGATGTGCGCTGCCCTCCTGCCCATCGGCTCCCCCTCCCCGTTCCCGCTGCTTTCCATAGTGTCCTCAGCTCCTGCATGGGGGACATTTCCCAGGGCTGCGCTATAATTACTGAGCCGTCACGGGCCTTGCAGTAAGTGTAAAAGGGTTGGAGGATAAATGAGGATGTCACCCCACTTGTTCACTACGGGCTCTGAACCTTCTCCTTCTGTGGGCCTGTCCTTTACGTTTCGGTTTCATCTCTCTCTCTAGTCTGGCTTATTATCTTCCCCATTTCATGATATTTAGGGTTATTGGCTTTTTTATTCCTTTTTGACTTCACCATTAGCAGCAGCTTGTTCCATACTCCCTGCTAAAACGATTCCCGAAAACTCATTTGATATGCTTTTGCTTTTCTTTTGTTTTCAATGGAGGCTTCTTGCAGAAGAGAGAATGAAGAGAGTCCCTTTTCTCTCCCTTGATTCCTTTTTCTTTTCTTTTCTTTTCTTTTCTTTTCTTTTCTTTTCTTTTCTTTTCTTTTCTTTTCTCTTCTTTTCTTTTCTTTTCTTTTCTTTTTTCTTTTTCTTTTTCTTTTTCTTTTTCTTTTTCTTTTTCTTTTTCTTTTTCTTTTTCTTTTTCTTTTTCTTTTTCTTTTTCTTTTTCTTTTTCTTTTCTTCCCCCTGGAATCTGGAACTTTTATTTCCAAAAATGATTACTGATACATACTTAGTAGATTTTTGGAAGCTCCGATTTGAGACAGAGGGCTTCAGGTGTCTCAGGCTCAGAACATACAAAATTCTTAGTTTCTTCTGAAAATATGAAGCTTTGTTTTTTTCTTCTGGTGCTACAGCCAGAGTTTGCTGTCATCCGCATGCATGAAACTTGATGGTGGACATTCAGCCCTTGGCTTTGATCTTCTTAGAAAATTCTAGATACTGGATCCAGCACCCTATCTTAGGTACATCACTTTATCATTGTATTTTTTTTTTAATAGGCTGCCTGTGCATGACATGGTCATGAGAGATGGACATGAGTGACATTTCTGTTGTCTGACCTTGCCAACAGCAATGCACATGCCTTAATCTGGAAGAAATGCTGTTTTTCAGGGGCTTAGGGGTTGAAATCCTCTAGCTATGCTGCCAAATTCATTCCAGGTATTGGATGGAAAAATAACTTTCTTCCAGAAAAAGCAAAGTATTTTCTAGCTCTGGAGAAGGTGCACGTTCATGAATAAATGATCCTTTCTGAGCGTGGAGCCCTGCGGTGGCTACGTTCTTCAGACGGCAGCGGGCGGTCGGAGCGGAGCATGTCCTCGGTAGGGTTTTGTCCTCCTGACCCTGACATGACAAATTCATGTTCACATTGTGGATGATGCCGCAGCTGAGCCTGGCTCCCTTCAACCTCTGTGTGAAGAGGCAGCATCCCTCTGCGGCCAGCCCCCAAGACCTCTTCTGGCATCAGCTTTGCTTGCCGTAAAGTTTCATAGTTCAGGGGCGAAGGACAGGAGGAAAGGCAAATTTTGGGGGAAAAATCAGTGAGAAATATCTCAGGGTAGTGAAGGGTGAGGCTGGAGGCTGGAGAGGTCCCACGGCTGGGGCCGGGTGCTGCTGCTCCTGGTGGGGGGGCGGTTTCCTTGCCTTTTTTTGTGCGCTTTTTTGTCCGTCTCCAAAAAACTGGAGCAAGCCCAGCAATTTCAGGAGAGACACCAAGCAGTCACCAGGCATTGCAGCTGCAATTTCAGGCCGCCGCCAGCCCTGACCTAGAGGTGACGAGCACAGCATTCCTTCACCAGTTGCCATTTAATTCTCATTTTAACTAATTAAAAGCCTTTTGAGCTTTTTATTTTGATAGTAATTTGATGCATTATGTTAGTTTTACACCAAGCACTTAGGTTGGGTAAGAATATTTATTCCTGAGAACTTACTTAATCGGTAATTGCATTTTACTTAGAAAAAAAAACCAAAATTATTTTAAAGAAAAATAATTAAAAACATCAGTTTACTCTGGATCATTTGGGGATTAAAACCTATATTTAATCATGCAATGGATTTTTATTATTTTTATTCTTGTGTTATAGCCAGTGTACAGTGGTTTTATCTCCTCTTTGTACTTGCAATAACGTATTATTTGACCATGAATCACTTTAATGGATTGAAACATAAGCATGTGAATTGAAAAATAGATACATTAGTCAAATCAATAAATAAATATGAAAATATATTTCTACTATGAAAAACCATCTTGGCTACTGTGTCCTCCAACTTGGACAGAGAAAGCTGAAATATATAGCTGTAAAATATGGCTTGCCGTGTCAACTAGCCAGTGCCTGCAGCCTAAAAGGAATTTTGAGCACTGGGTAAGTAGTATTTCATCAACAAAATCATAAAATAAAGACATTAAAATGAAGGAATGATTGAGTGCTGCAGGACGTTTGTAAAATCACCCTTCAGTCTGGGGCTGGAGTAGTTTAGTATTAGACATTGCATACTTTTCATATAAATTTGCTTACAAATAGCATGCCTTAACAAGCAATATTGCCAGACTGCCCCTGTAGCAAATATTTTTTCACTCTGTTGCTAAACAAACTCTACTCATGTATTCTATGGCGTGGCCACAGTCGGTATAAATAATACATCCTTAATATTATAAAAAGAATACAGTATAAACGTTCACATGGAGTATTAAGACCTTATAATGAACTAAGACAGGTTTTGAGCCACTGAAAAGCCATTTTCAGGTATTTGTCATTGCGAAGGTCCACCTGCGTGGCTTTTCGGAGCCCGGTTCCGCTTTCTAGTCCATTGGGGTGAATCCAAGGTTTCATTTATCTCAGGGAAGGTTGCTTGGATTTACACCATTCTAATAGCAGAATATGGCCTTTTTCATTTACATTTGTGTGACCTTTGTTCTAACAGGTCTGTATCTTCGTATTCAGCTTTGGAAGCCGATAAACAACCTTTACGGCTATGGATCAGTGTAAGCAGCTCAATAAAACGGATATATTAATTGTTCCTCTCGCATGGTCTAGAAATAAGTAGGCTTCAGTGCCTTTTTTTTTAGCTGACATACAGTTCAGAAAAGAGGAGCTTTCAATTTCCTTTCAAGTTGCTAATTAGCTGTATAAGAGAACGGCAAAAAATACAGACTTTACCAAAGTTTATTTGCATTTTTCTACCTTGACATATTATGCAAATATTAAGTTGTCATTTGCATATGACAAGAATATCTGATACTATTTTACTTCAAGTCACTTCAAATGCTGCTAGAAAGTAAAAACGTGGATCAACGTATGATACGTTTTATGTGTTTTACGGGCTGCATCGTTACTTTTTGACTGATACATTTTGCATGTAAACTAGACTTTGTACGTAGCCATCCCAGACACCCTTGCTGAAATGGCTTTGATGTGAAATTTGAACGAAGAGCATACTTAGCGCTCCTAGTAAGCTGAAGTGGGTGGAAACTTCAGATTAAAAAAACAAAAAGTGGTTGTGAACTCAGAAGCAACAGTTTTTTGCTTGGGTTGTGGCGTAAAAACTGCAAAATCTTCACCAAAACAGCAACTGGAAGGTATCAGAGCAAGGTAAAATACTGTCAAAAATAGCACTTTTAAGTAAAATTTTCAACAAGCAAAATTAAGTAAAACTGCAAACAAGACCCGTTTGCAATTAATTTGGCCTGATGATATTGCATCTTCTTGCTGGGACCCCCTGGGAGGCCCTCGGTGGCGCGGGGCCGCCAGCCTCGCGTGGGAGGCACGGCGGAGAAACCCGCTCAGGATGGGCCTCCCAACACAAATGTCTCCTGAATCTCTGCAAACAATCACACTTCAAATTATTGTGCGGCTTTATTGTATTTTCAGCAATGTGCTTTGCTGGCAGTAGAGAGACAACTTCAGAGGTAATACCCTGGAATCTCTTCCTGTTATAGATGGCTGTAGCTCATATATATAATATGATTATTTCTTGCATTAAAGGAACTAAATAATGTTATTAGATTTTGCTTTTTTTAGTGCATCAAATGGTTTATTTTACTGAGCCGGGAATTATTCTTTTCCAGAAATCCAGGGGTCATTTATTATACAAAGCACCTTGCGTTTACGGAAAAGAAAGACAGCAGCTTTAGCTGTATTTCTTGTGTCTGCTTCCTCATTGCCTGAGTGTGAAAACTTTATTGCTCATTATCTACTGGGCTGTGATGAAGTGACAGATGATTTATTGGGAGCCAAAAACTGTGTTTCAATGGTGCACATTTTTATCCTTTTGTGTTGCAGCCTGCCAACCCCTCTAACTGCTGAGGCAACAAATAAAGAAAACTCACTGCTGGAGGGCCCTGTGACCATCACTCATAAACGTCCACATTTCAGATCCCACTCTGTTTCTAATTTGATTCAATTCCCTTTTGTTGCTTAAAAATTCAATTTGTTTAATTGAGCTGTTTGACAGTAAAATCTGAATTCCATGCATTTTAACCATTCATATTAAATTTCCCTCCACATCGTACTTTTATTAATGTGCTTTAAAAGAGGTCACTTTAATTTAAATTTGGTGACCTTACAAGCTTATAAAAAGATCTATATGCTATCCTTCTCAAACTGAAATTAAATTGAATAAATGTAAGATAATGTTACAGTAGATATTTCTGACTGAGGTTTCGGGTTCTGCAGAAACAAAACCTGCGCTCAGGTGCTGGGAAGCCTCTGTGCCCTTCCCACCTTGTTTTTCCCACAGAAACAACAACGATGGAGCAAGGAGCTTCCCCTGATGGGTCAAAGGAACCATTAAAATTCGCGTACAGCTTAATCCTGAAGTTGCAGGGATAGTTACGTTGCCGGGTGTCTGTGTTTAATAGGTACCCTTTCCCTGGGTTGGGTTGTTCCTTTTTTAAAGAGGGCTACATACTTTTTGACATTTAAATAGCTGAGCATCTTTTCCTTTAGGATTAATAAGAAATATTGGAACCGGTGCAAGACTTGAAGATTTAGTAAACTTTAATCTGTAAAATTTAATAGCGATATCCAAGTCATTATGAGTATATAGGATGCCATATGGCTTTACAAACACTTTTAAGCAATGAGTTATGTTACAAGAATGGGTTTGCTGTGTATCATTACGTCCAGGTAAATGCCAGGATGATGACATAATTGGTAGTTGGGAGTAAAATACAACCTCTGTAAAATGTTACTAAGGTAAATGTAGCAGGATTGTAATTCATTATACATAAACATGACTAGTAGTTATTTATCATTTTATGAAATATAGAATAACCTGGGCTCGCCGTGTTTCGCTATTTCTTCATTACTTTATGCGAAATTGTAATGACGCTCTCATCACAGCGCTGCCTTTTATTTCCCTTTAACGATTTACCAACACCCTGCCCCCGAATCCACCTGAGGTTACTTTCCGCCTTACCCTCCGATGGTACTCTTGATATACAAACTCCTAAAAACTGGCCTCATTAGGAATGATATCCTGCCACTTTCAGACACTGACAAATTTACGGCTTTGGATTAGAGGTCATATGGGCATTTCAGCCATTAAAACAGTCCCGTTCCACAATACCTGAAACCGTGAGGAAATACATTTTTGCGCACAGATGCCCGTTCTGTTGGTTTCTGCTAAAGACATACAGTAATAGTTTGAAAGCAACAAAAGCCTATTTTGTACCTGTTCAGCTTGCAAGTGTGTTAGCCCTAGGCTACTGTTTAACTTTTAACCCTCTTGTTCACACAGCGTACATGCATAAAACTACAATGTACCACATAATGAAGCAGAGCTAGCAACATTTGTTTTATGCTGTTTGCTATAGGACACGCTTCTCTCCGGTTTTAAAACCAGTTTGGAAAAACAGAAACAAAAACGGCGGCGTCTTTCGATGAAATGAGTGATTATGCTGCTTTTTCGCACGCGTTTAATAGCAGACCCGCTACGCTTTCTGTATATTAACAGGGCTTTCACGTAAAAAGAAATAATTCAGCACAAAACGATTTTGAAGAAGAATTTCTTTTGCAATTCTTTTTCGGTGTCTGATTTTAAAACATTTTATCAAGCTTCCACTATATGTGCCAAACACTCTCTTGTCAGGTGTAGGATGAACTACAGTATAACTGTGAGATATTTCTTTCCCTCATAACAATCTTGAGCCATAGCCCATGATGAATTATTTGTACCATCACGAGGAAATTCCCCTCTTCTGCACTTAAACCCAGCAAAATTACACACCAATTGTGGCAGAGAAAACATCTGATGTGACAGCTGTATAGCACACGGAGATCCATTGGTCCATTGGTTAATCAGCAGATTTTAATGGTGCTGGGGAATATGTGGTAGCAGTGTCCTGAATTAGGAATGGCTCTGTCTTCTCGTAATAGGACAAACCTTCTACCTGTAGACGAAGGATTCCCGCTGTTTTAATGCTTCAAATGTTGAAAATTAAAAAAAAAAAAAAAAAAAAAGAAAGAAGAAGAATGTGGAAAATCTGCCATAATTCAGAACACAAAAAGGAAATCCTGTGGATGAGTCAATTATATGGTTCCTAATGACGGTTCAGCCTGGAGGCCTTGTGCGAGGAGGGGAGGAAATAGGGGAAGATTAACTTGGTTAACCTTCTTCCATTTCCCTGTGCCAGGCAAGCACTTTACTTACTGTACTCCCTCCTCTTTAACCCACGCTGTTATTTCCCACTTTAGTGAGGGACAGCTTGAATTTCTACAAGTCTTTCCCAAACTGTGTGTATTTTTGCTCTTTTTTTTTTTTTTTATACTAATAGTTAAGATGGGAAAAAAAGTCCAGCACTGCATTGGAAAATGGGATCTGGGAGGGGTGGGTTGTTTCTACCTGTCATCATTAATGTTTCTCATCATATGCTCAGTTTTCTTAGGCAGCTCATTATTAGGGGTATATGCTAGAAATTAGAAATCTCCCCAAGATTAAAAGTAAAGTCTCAGAGGCCTCTGAAGACAGCAGTATCTTTAGCGAGCTAAAGGCCTGGCCAACTGCAATAATGATAATGATAAATAACCATCATTTATTTTTATACATGCCCGTATCATTTAGGACCTCATAGTGTTCCACAATAAAATCAAAGAAACATTAACTTGAAGTAAACAAATGACAAAACAAACATTAGCAGATGGGCAAATCAACAACAAAAATAAACAAATCAGCAGGTCAGAGGCTCGAACGCAGAGATAACGAACGCGTTTGGAGCGGGGACTTTGGCGGAAGCGGCAAGAAAGGCCAAACAAAGACTGAAAGGCTCCTTGTCCCCCAACATCCTGGTGTGCATGGCACCCTCGGACGCCTTCGGATAACATTATGGTGCCATTAACGAAGTGGCTGCCTGTATTCTACATTTCCGATTAGAGATATATGTTTGCAGCATCATCTGGTTTTTTTTCCCCAACCCTGAAGCTCCCAAAGCACCTCCTGGAAGCCTTGTCCATGGGTACAGTTGGATGGAGACGCCATGCGTGTTAGACTGAGACGGACAGTGGCAAAATGCAAAAATCTGGGCTCTGGTTATGCGTTTTTGACCTACCTCCATTACTGACACCCTGATTTAAAAAGACTATAAAAGAAAAAGGAAAACCTTATGAATCTTTTGGACCTTTGGTGTGGTGAACGGGGCTTGTGCGTCTGCACCTACAAGAGGCTGTGAACCTCTCACGTGCCTGGTTCCCAATAAATTCATGGTCCATAGGTGAGCTACGGTCGGCATAAGCATTTTTTGTCAAGGCAAGTAGGATCTTGGTGCTGTGTGGAGAATATTATTATTATTTACTGCTACTGCTGACACTTACTTGTAGTACAGTTGGACCTAAAACTTTATTACTCTAAGCATCAAATAAATGCTTACTGGAAAATTCCCTTCTCTGAAATGATGGAAAAAAATACAACATTTAATGAAAGAAATTAATTGCAATTTCTTATTCTTACTGCATGGGAGCAACCCCTATAGCTAAACATGCGAGACCGTTCAAATCTGGCATGCCAACAGACATGAAACCCTTTGGCCTGCGGTAGCGGATGATTTTGAGCCGAGCATAACATTTTCCTTTTGTTTTTATTTAAAACCTGTGAAGAGGTTGTGGAGGCAGGGAGGTACCTTCACCCAAACCTTGGTTAGTCTCAAAACACTAAGAAGCGGGAATGCTCATGGGAGCTCGCTCCTCCTGCCATCCACTTTGTGTTCGTGTGTATTTAAGAAGAGCTCACTTTTGGTATGTGATGATCAACTGCTGGTGGTTTAGCCAGAAAAAATACAAATGAGGATTTTGTTTTCTTTTAAAAATTCTGTTCACAGATTATACAAGGACAGATACAGATTTTAGGGGAGGTTTTGGGTTGGTATATGCAAGGTTAGTATTTCAAACTCATTCTGGATTGAGATACACATAAAACATGACACATGTAATTAGAAGCCATTTGAAAACCTGGTTACAAAATTAACTCTGTGCATCACAAAATGCATAATTAAAATTACCGTCTTCAAATGCTGTTGCTGTTCCTTCCTTGCTGAAGAATGATTTGTGCTTGCAATTTTAGCTTTAACAACTTTTCCTATGTCTGGAATTAAAAAAAAAAAAAGGAAATGTGGGAAAAATACCTGCATATCGGCTTACCTTTGGATGATATTTGTACTTAGTGGTACCGGGAGTGAGGATCTCACTGCGTTACGTGCTGTGAATGCTGACAGTGAGGGCAGAGCCCTGCTCCTGAACAACACACAAACCTGCAGATACAAGACCTGGAGAGGGGCAGCAAAAAAGCACCAAGCATTGCCTGTGAGCAGGAGAAGCATCACGAACAGTACGATAGCTTCTTACACATTGCAGGTTTTCCGTTTGGCGTCCGTATCATAACAGAGATTTCTTTTAAGGCGGAATATGCAGCATGCAGGGTGGAAGGAAAAAGAACAGTAAGTAGCAAAACGGATGCTGTTCATAATTAGACAAGTAGCATTGGGATGAATGTTGACAAAAAGAACCAAGCATTTTTTATGCTTTTTATAAGCATAAAAAAATATGTATAAGCATATGTAAGCCTTTTTCTTTTGCTTAATTTCCCTCGGGCCAGACCTTGGTGAGGAGGCGATCAGGAACGGAGGCAGGACTGAGCCTGGGCGGCTGCGCCACACCACATCTGGGCTTCCCCACTGACGGCACAGCGCCCGCGCCGCGCCAAGGAAAGGATAACTGGGTATCCTGAGCCTGACAATCAGTCTGCAGTCCCTGCATTTAGATTATTTAACGCCACAGAAGTAAGTAAGTGATGACTGGCAAATGGAGAAATGTAATGCGCTTTAATGCACTGGAGTAGCCATAAAGCATGACTTCTCCCCGAGCTCATGACAGTAACTTTCCTTTGTGACTTTGGACATTGTAAGACGAAGAAACGCTGTTGACAGACATGTTCCAGGTCATAGAACAAGATTGCATGATCAATAATGTTGAAAGCAAACTTCAGGACCAGAAATACAATTCCTGGCATCGACATGACAGAAAGATGCTGCCAAAGATTCGGAGCAGGGCTCTGTGTGGAGACGCCGCTAACGCCGTCCTGAGCTCCAGCTTCATCTCCGAGTTGGTTTTGTACCTCCACGGGATACAATACAGCGTGGAGGTGTATGTACGGGGAGTGGTACCCTCAGAAATAGAAGGTAAGGTGCCCTCTGACCACCTTGCTCTCCCCAGCGTCCATGTTGACATCACCTACAGCACTGACATGTTTTGGAGATGTCATTTCGTAGCCAGGAGAAGAAATGTTGCACTTTGTACAGAGCCACGGCAGGTTTAACATGAAAGCATGAAAACATTTTGACTTACAGTCGTAATCTTTAGGTGTAGATAAGTGATGAAAAAGAGGAAAATAATCAGGAAAAAATGAGTCATACCTTTGGATGTCCACATTTTAAATTTCTCCATCAGATTATTTTGAATCATGTGATACACTTCACAATCTGTTTTCTAAAGGCTTTGCAAAGCAAATAGGTAGATGGCACTAAAACTGGCATCAGGGGTGGCAGAGTTTCATCATTCGCAGAGACACACGTGAAGGTATGAAAGAGCACGTCTGTCTGTTGATGAAATTTATGTGAATTTCTTGAGAGCTGAGGCTTGGCTCACCTCTCATTTCCATCCATCGCATGCACGTTTTGCTTTACGGAGTTTGTGGGCGCAGGTGGCCCCTAAGTCCATGCTTGAGAAAGCATTCTGATAGACAATAAATAGCAAGAAGTGGAAATGCTTTAATCCAGTGGTTTAGCCTCAACACGGAGATGGAGCTCAGTGTTACCAGATATAACCTCACCTTGTTAAACACCATGTATAGGAAGAGAACATCTGAAAATTGGGAATGAAGCTTGGAAAAAGTGGGAGCCTGGCTGGAGGATGAGTGCTACAGCAGCCCCATTCACGCAGCGGCTCGTAGGAGTGCTTCTGGTACAAAGCTTTATTTTCCATGGCATGTAACTTGGCAAAAACAATTCACTCCACACTCCAGACTTGGCATTCGAGATCTCAATCTGTATGGAAATGTTCTATAGATTTAAAAAAAAAAAAAAAAAAAAAAACATTGTGATGTTTTTAAATTGCAAAGGAAAAAAAAAAAAGAAATAAAAGATTGTTTTCTCCTTGCCTTTTGGTGCTCCTTGCCCTTCTCTCACCGAGACCTTCATCTCCAGGGACCTGCAGGCAGCCCCTCCGCTTGCAGGCAGCTGCCTGCTGGAGAGGAGCCTTCAGGTTTTAAGTCCGACTGCAGTTTGGGTGTCCAAGAGTGGGGTCACTATTAAAACATTGCTCAATATTAAAAGAAGAACCAGTAGCAAAATTTGGCTTTAGCTCTAACTTCAGGTTCTTGTACTTTCTTAGAATTTGGGGTCGTCAAACCTGAGGTTTTGGGTTGAATCCAACCCAGTAAAAAGCGGTATGTGTTATTTTTAAGTTGGCAAGCTGCTATATATGTTTATGCTTCTTATTATGCTGAGACTTTACAAAAGATGAAATCCTTCCCATCGCTTGATTTTGATACAGAGTTTTCCTAAAAAGCATACAGCATTTTAGGCTATATTTTCAAAAAGAACCACTAAAATTGTGCCGGGGCTATTTTGCACGTAAAACGTTGATTGCACTGGAATAGTTTCAATGCGCAAAACCACCCGGGTGCGCCCGTTGGCCCGTGGGAGCGGGTGACCACGCGCAGACCCCTGAATTTTAGCTTTACCAATGCCCTTTTCTCAGCAGAACAAACCTGCGAGGTCTGAAATCTCCTTAAGCCCCAGACCTTGTTGAGGCTTATGCAGGCGCTTAGTCGTAAGCACCAGGTCATCCCGAAGAAGTCTGCCGTTACGTCTCTATTTCCAGGGCATCCCCAGCAGAGCTTTGGCCGGGAGGGCTGGCGGTGGGAGCGGTGGCCATGGAAGGTCCACCCGCAAGGACACGGGAGCACACGGGAGCTGCAAACACCCATCCCTGCCTCTCTAGCAATAGTGTTCGCTTCTGCAAAATGCTTTTTTATGCTGGCCTTGCCTCCCAAAAGGGGAGAAACCCTTTGGTTCACTCTTTGTAATTGCTCATAGCCTCTTCTCATTTGTGCCTTCTAAACAAGCGCTATTGTAGGAGGGCTGGGGAGAAGAAAAACCTGACTCATTTTAATGGTGAAAGTAGTGCAAGAAAAACAGTTGTCAGTTAAAACCCACCTGAGTCATCTTTAATAGCTCGAAAAGGATTGAAATGATATATGAAGAGCGGCAAAATGTTTACCACGCACCCACACAGCTCAGGGGTTTTCCACCCTTCTGATACTGTTTATATAATTTCAATCATTAAAGTGTCTTTGGGTGTCTAAAAGCTTAAAACCAGTTTTTTTCTAAAGGTAACTTGGGTATGTTCTTTTTTACGGAAAGCACTCTGGGGCTGCAGTTATTATCTAGGTATTATCATCCCCATTTGCTCGTGGACGGAAAAATCAAGGTAGAAAGAAAGGAAGGCAGCATCGCGCATGGGGTTAATCTGTACGAGTCGTCCTCGTGAACAGGACTGCCCACAGGATTAAATAGAAAAATCCCACTGAGTTTCTCAGTGGGACCAGGGCGGCTGCGGCAGGGCACCCGGGTGCCGCCGCCACCTCTCCTGTCCCTTCCCTTCCCTCGGCCGCCTTTATGTCCCCGGCATAAATCCTCTTTACTGGGGCTTTGTGTCTGGGGGCCGGCAGCGGCGTTTGTTCCCAGACGAGGTGCAATGCCGAGGCTGAGGGGAAACCGCGGGAGGGGGAATACATGCATATATATATATTTATACAGGTAGAAATGCATTAATATAAAATATATGCACCCCCCCAACCATGCGCAGACACGGAGGGAGATTTTAGCTCCAAATTGTCAGGCTTTAATAGATTTAAATCAGGCTCTTAATGCTATTTTAACATATTTTTTTGTGTGTGTTTAGTAACAACAGTCATCTTAAATTGTAGTGGCACATGGCCAGAGGGAAGAGAGGTGTTAATGAGACTCACTATAAATGGAAGGAGCTCGGGAGTGACAGTTTTCCGGAGCACTGTTGGCATCGGATCGAAGAGACAGGTGGTGGCACAGGGCTGACCGATCACCTCAGATAATGATGAAAGAGGAGTGACAGGGGTGAAAGATTCAAGGACCACTGAAGAATGGCGCGGGGGAAGGCAGGGGCCATCAGCCAGCCCCGACAGGCACGGCCGGCTCCCCACGCGCCGCTCGCCCCGGTGAAATATGAGAGGGGCTGATAAGGGGGAAGCAGAGTATTATCGATATCAGATGTGGAAATGAGTGGACTTAGTAACCTATCTACCATTTGGAGTAAGTATTTACGGTTTCCATGACCAGAATCAATCAGGTTTGAAATTCATTCTTATTTGGCAGAGGAAATGTGCACTTAACCTTTACATTCGGGGTCTGCTGATGAATATTGACCTAGAAAAATATCCCAAAGGTGTTCTGTCCGACGAAAAGTTATTTAATAATTTTGTAAATGATTGCCGTACCGCGGGGACTAAATATTTAGATCGGAAATCCTAACTTTAGATGGGTGCCGGACCAGGGTGCAGATTATTGCTAGACTGAGAGCCCTCCAACCTCTCATCAACCAGCCATAAATCAGGGGGATGGAGGAGTTCAGACAGAGCAAATTCTGGTGACAGCCACGTGATGGACTCACGGGGGAGAAAATGAAAATTCATTCCCTGACAACCTGCTACAGGCTGCAGGTATGGCAAGGGGGAGAAGCTAAATAGATCTGTATCAGCTGCGAGGATGGCAGACCCCCATCGTATGGAAATGCATGAGGAGGGTAGGTGAAACCCGGAGCTGCACACAAGACGCTCGAACGTCAGAGCGGCTGAATCACCTGAGCAAAGATTATATAAAAATGTAAATTGCCTGCTCCTGACCCAATCGCGTTTAAAAATGAAGGGACAAAGAGTGACAGGAAAGGTGCTATTATTACAGATTCAGGGTGATGCACAGTCACTGCTCAGATTCCTCTCCGGCAGCGGCTGGGAGGCAAGCTCAGGCACTGCGAATAATTTCCCTGCAACTGCCCTCTCCTATTTATACACCCGATCTGAAGGCTTTGGGGATGAAGGGAAACGATCCGGTGGATTTTAACGGGCTTCTGAGCAGGATCCATGCAAATCTGCTCCACGCGGGGATTTCAGTCCCTGATTTTTTTTAATCTAACTCAACTTACTCAAGATTTTCAGTGTGCGGCTAAATATTAAATTCACTTTAAGAAAGATTATTTTGTAAAGCTGTTCTCGCTTATGTGAGAGTAATGATCTCAAAGACGAGCAGGAATTGCTCTGAAACGCGCAGACTGCTTGGCTTTACAAAAGATCTTGCTAATGGGCTAGATCAAGTATTGTTATCCCTAAAATTAAATGCCAGTGTTTAAAACTCCATTTTTATAAGAAGAACTTGCCATTAATAATTTTTAAGGCTCTTGATTAAATAAGTAAAAGTGCGTTATTATTGGGTTAATAATTACTTCAGATATGTTCAGATTTTGGTCATTTTCCCTGCATTATTATGGCACAGAGGCAAAATTTCACTCATATATTTGACTTAAATGACAGTCTTTTGGGATTTGCAACAGAAATTATAACTTCTGCTGCAATTTACATGTTAAGTTCTGTAACCCCGTGATAGTTCAACCATTTGTAAAAGAACAGTAGGTGGCCTAGTGGTCTAATATTCAATGAATAATTTTATCTTACATCAAGCACAAGGTCCAGTTTAATGTTTCATTACATTAAAATTGCACTGGGTGACATAAACTTTGTAATTAAAAGAGCATAACTTTTCCAAAACGGTATAGATGACTCTCGTGAAAAATCAGCATGTTTAATCAAGCCATTGCGTTGTTATAAACCAAGTCTGGTTTCATGCGTACAAGGCGCTACCTGTTGAAAACAAGCCGTGTTTATTGTCATTGTTTGCCTATAGCACTTGGGGGGTTAATTCCTTGATATTTTTCACCCAAGAAGTCACACTGTGGCACAGCGCCTGGTGGATAAAAAAGAAAAAGAAACCACAACAGAGAAATCAAGGTGGGATTGCAACGGGATGCTGACATCCTTGGGTGCGGTGGTGGCCGCATCTGGGTGAAGTTGGGTGTTTGGGGTTGCGTTTGCCTTTGGCAGAGCCGGTGAGGTGCCGTGGCCCAGCTGTGCGCCAGCGTGGCCCCGACTGGCACAGCTGGAGAGGGCTGGAGAGCATGCCCTCCTCCGGAGCGGTGTGGCGGGTGAGATGTCCCGGGGCCCCCGGGGGTTCGCAGAGGCACCGCATCCCTGGGAGCAACCCCCAGGACACATCAATCTCCACTTCGAATGGCTTCTTAATGGCCCGAGAGCTTTCCAAAGGGAACTGCACCACAGTATGATTTTGCATTAGCTTTTATTTGTCTTTCTAGATATTACCATTAGTCATCGTTAGTTATGAGGCAACGGCAGATATCAATTAGAAGATGAAGTATGACTGAAGTCACGTGCAGGTGGTAATGGAGCTGCTGCAGAATTAGCTCCTGGCGGCACCGCAGCGTGGTGGCAGTGGCTCCAGGGGTGGGAGACTCTGCGATCCACCCTCTGCTGTATTTTGGGTTTGTTCAGCTCGTGCAGCTGACTTTTGCTTTATTTCATTGCGTTTCCTTCTGTTTCTTTCATTGGAGTGAGCTGAATCAATGAACTCGTCCTTGTTGAGCCGGAACATTTTTGGACTTAATAGACCAAAGGTATGGCATACCCGTCTGTGCTTAGATCCTTGCTTTCTTTCACCCCAAATTAATTTCTTTCTCATTTAAAATTAAAATACTTAATTAGTCCACAGGTACAAACAAGAGCAGGAGAAGTCTGCTGGGGGAAATGTTGGTCCTGGCATAAAAACCGTACTAAAAGAGCTGGAAGACACTCTTTAATGTCTCAAGATGGTTCCAGTCGTTGCTTCCTAAATCGTGGTCTCTGAGCTGATGTTCAGAGAGCACTTTGAAGGGCAGGTAGGTAATGGGAGTTTCATTGCACAGATACGCTTATTGTCATAATAGAAAAAACAGAGCAATTGTAATAGGTTCCAGAGACCCGATATATCTCAGTTCTAGCGTCAGACACAGTTGGCTAGATGCAGCATTAATTGATGCATTATGTTGCATTTGTTAAAATACATTACCTAGCTATTTTTTATTGTTCATTGAGATAAAGGGTTATATTAACCCCAGATTTTCTGTTGATCTTCATTTTCCTGTGAGGCCTAATGCTACAAGGGTGTCACGAGATGGAAAGAGAAGCAGAAAGCAGATTTTAAAGGTATGGAAGAAACACCTAAAGATGCAGACGCTTGCAGAAAAATTTTTGAAAATGCCGCAACACCCACCTCTCCTCCACCTGCCTGGATTTGCTGGCACCCAAATGCCTTCCCAAATCCCATCCCCTCTTGCTGGCCCCAGGCTTGCCAGCCCAGAATTGATCCCCAGGGCTCGACCCCCAGTCTGGTTGCCCGTCTGGGTGCGGGGCTGAGCTACATCCCTCCCCCTGCGCATGGGGCGCGAGCGAGCCAGCGCGCCGCAAATGTGCTCTATGTTCTAAAAATAAAAGCCCGGATTCAAACATGATGTATCTCCTTTGATTTCCATGCAGATACACCAGGAATGAATGTATCTATTATGTCGGGGTCTGCTGGAATGTTAATTTTGAAAGTCATTTCTCTCAATCTATAATTATATCTTCTTTGTCAGAAAGTAGGAATTTCTTAGAGCAAAAGGGATTAATCTCAGTCACTGTTTTCAAACAGTTTGAGTTAGGTAGTTTCTGTAAGACTATCATTTCTTTTCTTTTAAGCCAGCTAAATTTTGCCTGAGGCTAACATTTTATACCCAGAGTAAATCTTACTAAAATTAAGAAACAGAACATACAGCTGCCCTTATTCCTGGCCCACAGATGTTACCAAAATCTGATTAAAAACCCCTTAATCTTCTGCTGCACCTTTTCATTAGTGCAATAATCATTTTTGCCAAATATCTGGCAGAAGAGGGTGGAAAAAAAGTGAAAAATATGAGGTTTTGATGATCAGCATCTTTGAAAAGACTTGCTGAACCTAGTGGGAGAAATGAGGACTTGGGGTAATCCATGTGCTGAAATATTTTTGCTTCTTTTTCTAGAAAATGTGCAATTTGGTCAGGCAGAAAAAATTGAACAGAGCCTTCCAAGCAATAAATCACTGGATTGCTGGTGACATTCATACAATGCGGATATAGTGTTAACTGTATGAGTCAGACAGCCCTTACTGCACTCAGCCTGTTCCTAGGAGGTGACCTTGCCACGGTGTAGTAATCAATCATTCTGGCACAGGACACACTGTTTTTGTTTAATATTACACTATTGGAATATATAGTAAACAAAGTGCAAAGGAAATTTCCAAAGCAAGCACTATATAAGGTGTGCTGTAATATTTTGCAGCCTGAGGAGTGCCAACAGCATGCTCTGTGCTGTACGGGTGCCTCCAGATTACTAACTTTAGGCTCTTAGCAGCGGCAAAGCATATGTGACTATACTCAAATACTTCAACTGTCTGCACAGCTCGAGAGGAACAATTCAATGGAAATATGAAGTTAGGATTACAAAAGAGATTTACTACCACAGACACTGCAGCCTAACATTTCTTCTTTTGGCACTTTTATACAGCGTATACATCACGATTTTCCCAGCCAAATGACAGACCAGCAACATCCCGAACTGCCTGAAAAAAATTAAGCAAACAAATCTTAATTAACTAGTAAAAATTCTTTTAGTGTACGATAAGCGAAGTGTTACTGCTTATAGCCAAGAGGTTATATTGGATTTCCATGCATGACTTATACCATGAGCCAGTTAATTCATGAAGTTTGCTGTCAGTGAATAGAGTAAAGGAAGACAAAGGCAAACTCTTTTGAATGAAGGAACTGTAAGTGAAATATATTTGGTTCTTACTGTTTTCACATAGAGTAGAGATGAAAGATAATGCAGCGGTAATTGTGTATATAAAACTACCTTGTCAGAGAGGTAGCATTAATGTCGAGTTTGTTCTGGATTTTCGCAAGTGTGAACCACTATGTTTGCGCTGCAAAGAGGTGAAGAATCAAGTCTGTTATGCCTAAGATTTCATTAGGTATAAATGTGGACATACATCATTTGTTCAGTACCGCAGCCTACTTTTATTTTCTCGGGGTCCTGGAGCCACCGGTGAGCCATATGACATTGAGAAGTGATCCGGAACACTGTCTGGGGGGACCAAACGCGCCCACATGCTCTCACACCTAGAAAAAGCCAAACGGCTTGAAAAGGGAGCAAAGGCACTCAGTGAGCGCACAAAGTTTTGGCCTGGATTGCAGCGGGAGACAGTTGTGGTGACACTTTCCAAGGTGATCTGTAGGTTTTCTTCAAAGGGGTTTGATGCTCTTTCAACTTTAAACAGTTGAGAAACACTGCTCTAAAGTGTCCATCACCGGGAGATGAATTGTGCTTTCATGGCAGCGTGCCCTGATGGAGCAGGGTCGGTGCTGCCTCCACACGGCGCCGGTGCCCACCCCTCCTTGGTTGTCCCAGGCAAGCAGAAAAGCTGCTGCCCAGAACATTCATATTTTCATATTTTTCCACAGTGGTTGGTAGATGGAAGCCATTTGGATAATGCTAACACCCTACTCAATCTTTAAGCAGCATCTAGGGGAGCATGATGAGCCCCAGTCAAGAGAACCACGGTCCAGCCCTCGGCGGTGAATGAGATGGGCAGAGCTGACCCCTTGCCATCAGCAAGAACCAGCCATGAGAAGCTCACGTGCCAGGGGGCTTTGAGCTTTAGAAGCACTGCCAACATCTGCAGGTCCGGTAGGCTCCACATCCTCACTTCTTGCCCCCAAATGCCTCTAGAGGGATTCTGGGTTGCACAGCCTGTGGGTTACCAACGCCACATATGCACAGGAGGACGTAGTTACGGTTATTTCATACCTGGGTAAAAATAAATTTGAAACCTGATATTTCAGCCCACGCCATGGGTTTATGTTGTATTTGCTTTGTCACCAGAGCTGGATCCATTTCTCCCCAGACCAGTGTATTATGGGCAGGTTGCGGCTGCTTGCAACGGATTTGGTGACCAACCCTTTCAGCTGACCCACAGGCCTATGTATTTCATATCGTAATTATTTATTGTCCTTCTGAAGGAGTCAGAAGGTCTTTGTGTCACAAGTGGATGGTTGTTTTCAAGGAAAAATCAGCGTTGCACCGAAAAGATGAATGTGCGATGCACGAAGCATGCTCAAATTCTGAATTCTGTCTTTTCATCTAGTGCTCACATTTCTGAATTTCAGCCAAGAAGGGGAAGAAAGGGGAAAGAAGTATCTAAGTGCACTCTCAATTTGTCCATGAGCTCATAGGTTTCTTTAGTTTCAATATATGTGCAACAGAAAGTAAGAAAACCCAGCCTTCTAGTAAAACCTCAAGTCAGTGTAGGTTTACATGGGTGTACCTGAAAGGAGAGCTTGGCATAGTATTAGGGAAAACAGCAAATTAAATACGTTTCCCAGGACATTTCATTTTGCAATACAGTTCTTGGCAACAACATTTTTGTTTATCTGCCATCAATGTTAAAAAACAGGCTGATCTTATGCTCCTGGAAGAAAGAATTGCAGAAATATATGTCAGTTATATTAAAAAATGTATTTTGAAACATTCAGTATATTAGTTTCAAATAGGTATTACGGTTCTTCACAGTAAACATTAAATTACTATAAAGATGCTTACTGTTAGATGCTGACTGCTAATGTTGATTTTATCTTAGTTGTTTAATCATTCTACAAATAAATGTATCCAGTCAAGGCAGTAATGTTTCATGTTATGTGAGTGTTAGCTATACATTATTAGCCTTTATGTGAATAATGGGCAGTTATTACAAGACGCTCAACAAAGACTTAAAATAATAAAGTTCTGCTTGAACTTAAAACCACCCGCTTTCTAGGTTAATCAAAACAAGGAAGCCCAGGGAAACAGACTGGCAGGTTAACCTGGATTCAGCGTACAAACGCTATAAAACCCCGCGCAGGTTCCCTCCCAGAATCGCATTACATACCTATTGCAATGCCTCAAATCAGTTGGGAATGATCATTTTCGCTCCAGTACCGCCACGGTGTCCCACCTCCTATAGCAGTAATGGGTGTCAGGTACTGTTTGGACTAGAAAGGATTAAGCTATCACCCCCCTGCTGTGTGTTAATTTATTGCTTCAGACATTTTCATATCTGATTCATTTTCGCCCGCCGCTCAGCGAAGTTGGGCATCAGGACGGCCGGAGCGGGATGGCTTTGGCGTGGGGTCACGGCGCCAGCGTTGCTGGGGGGGCCAGCAGCCGCCCCGGCACGGCCAGGCAATCTGCCGAGGTGCGACACGGCAGCCAAACCGCCGGCGTCTTCCTAAACGAGACAGGAGATTGCGATGCCGTTCGAGATCCCAGTGCTAGACATCTTTCCATAATAGTGTTATTTCCTCAAGAAAATAAAGGGTCACCGCCGCGCACAAACGACATAACAAATGCTGTGTTGAGGGTGTTGTGTTTTTTTTTTTTTCTCCCCTGGTTTTGTTTAGTGATTATGTAGAACCTGCCGAAAAGGTGTTTATTTCTGTTTGTAAATTGAATGCGCTGGGTGTTTTTCTCCAGCTTTGCCCCAGGCTCTGTTGGATGTGATGATGGAGCTGGAAGCCGAGGCAGTCACCGGAGGAGCATACGTGGAGGGAATCCGGCTGGAAAACAAAGCCCTGTTTTATCATTTCATGCCTCTCAAAAGTCCCACTCCGTGCAGGCAAAATGTGAGTTAATATACATTAAACAGGATGGGCAAAGTGAAAAAGAAACATGTAAAAATAAATAGCAACCTCACTGGAAGAACCAGGGCCATCCCCAGTGTGCGGGGTCACCATCCCCAGTGTGGCCACCAGCCAGCGAGCAGAACCGGCCCCAAAGACGCCACCCCTGTCCTGCCACCCCGCACCGTCCCCTCTCGCCTCCCGAAGTCAGCCACCTGGGATTCTTTTCCTGAATCCCGCTTGTGATACGCGGCTGATGGAGAACCTCACCCTGTGGTGGGTGTGTTGCACACGGACACCTCCGCTGGTTTAATTTCACACATATCTATTGCGCATACACAAATAAATTCTCCCATACCATTTTATTGAATTTCTAGTAAGTTGGCAGACTAAAGTGATTTTTAACACTTCTCAATTGGATTTATGATTTCTGTGTCATCCACCCTGCTTCTGACATTAGGAAATGTTCAACATGAGGGAATCATTCAGTGGTTCTTTTAACTACACTATAAAACATTTTAGTCTCCTTTCTTTCAGAAATCCATAAATGGCTAATTTAATCACAGCCTTACAGCAGAAACCCTCAGTTTCTTCTGCTAATTATGTGGATGAGTTTTGGTGCTTAAATCATCATGATATGTTGGGGACAGGTAGGGAGCGGATTGTCAGGACTCGGTTACCAAAGGCCAGATCGTTACTCAATTTCCAAAGCATGGAGGGTCACCTGGGCTTGGCTCCTCTCTGTGGGGCATGCAGCATGGCAACCCCAAATGGTGTTTTCAGGAGATCCAGACAAACCTGGAAGCTTCCCCTATTAAATTTTTTCAAAGCTGAGGTTTTCCAGCTCTCTGGAGAGGGGACTTACTCTTCCCCTTACCTGACCTACCTGTTTTTTCTGACAAATTAGGACCAAGCCAACCACAAAAAAGGCTTCAGAAGCCACGTGTACCGTGGTGTTGACTGAGCTTTCCTTCCTCCAACATCTGTCCAGCCGAAGCATGTTGGAATTTCAAAGGTACACGGAGCTGGGTGGTGAGAGGGCTGATGGCAGTGTGAAAGTACGCACACCCCTGCTTTGCAAAAACTCCAGATAATCGCAACTATTAATCCTTTTGCTTCCCTGGCCTCCTGAAACTTGAGCTTGTGGGGTTTTTGTGCTCTCCTAGGAGGTTTCTTGCTGAAGTGGGCACAGCTTTTTCATTGCATGCACCACCCACACCGTGGAGCAAGTGCTGCAACCTTATTCCTCCCTTGCAAACTACAAGTCGGAGCTACAGCCATTGCCCTCATCATTCCTGAACTGGATGGTTTGAAGTCTGGATCAGGCTGAACCCTTTTGAGGGTCCTGGTGGTTAGATGTCATGAGCTGGTACCTCCTGTTGGAGGTTACAGCCACTTGTGAGTCGGGCTGTGAGTGCAAATCACTCTCTGACCTTAGGTTGAAGGGAATTTTGGAGGCAAGCTGAGCAAGGTTCTTGGGGTTCGGGGAACTGCTGCGTCTCCTGGCTGCTCTGCATACAGGTTATCAGGGATCTCTGGTCAAAATCTTTGGGTTATAAAATAAATAAGGAAAAAAGAAGTTGTTGATGGCTGCATTAAAATCAATACCTAGAGGAAAGCTTTTAAAATTGTTTTAGCCTTTTTATTTGCATGGATAAATGCCTAAACCTTTGGAATCCTTTGGAATCTGTATATGGTGTTATTGAAACTCATTTGGTCTGGTAATTGCCAAGATCCACCGTTCTTACAATTTTTTTCATGTTTTGTGGTTTATGCAGTGAGTAATTTTTTATACAAACATGATTTCTACCTTCTGGCCAAAACCGGGAAACAAACCCAAATATCCCTCAAACCCTAGATCTTTGATTTGTTCTACAGATCATGCCTTAATTCACACCAGCAGCTTTATCGCTTTCTAGCAAAAATATACATATAATAATTGGATACAATGTGATGATGAAGGATATAATAAGAGGAAGGGAAAGAGAATATTTTCTATGTTGGACCTGTGCCTGTAACTTTGAACAGCACTGAGTTTTTTGGCCCCCCAAACTTGTTAACCTGTCCGTACAGGGCACATGCCCTCCTCTCTGCCTTCCCTCGGACATCCCAAGCCCTGGTGGTCTCTGGGGTGTGACCTGGCTTAGTGTCACCCTTTTGATGCTATTAAATATATTTTCCACTTTTTAAGGAAAACGGCATCTGTTACATACAGACTGCAGCTCACCCCGGCGTGGGTCTCAGCCCACCTCTGCACGCTTTGGCCCATTTGCCCTGTCACCTCTCATCTTCGCTGGTCTCTCCCTTCCCATCCTCATTCTTGTTCCCTTCTCCTTCCCCCCTCCCTTGGCCATCCCTTTTGGGAGCGTTTCCTGCCCTGGTTCCCATCTCCTTCCTCGCTCCCGATGCCTCTCCCACACACAGCACACGCGGTGCCGCGCTTTCGTGGCACCTGACAGAGAATCCGTATTTGTGGATGTCACCGCATACACCGGCTATATTCCATCCCGAAACTTATCTTAATCTGTAACAATCAATATCAGCACGCAGAACCATATGCACCATTAACTACAATTTACATTTGATAATATACTGTTTTTCTTCATTAGGACACCACTCCCGTCACGACGTGATTGCGTGGGGAAACGCTCGGTGAAGGAAAGCCATTGTCCAGCTTATTTCTCCTTGAGTCCAAACCTCAGTCTATGTCCCCCCCTTGCCTGGGCTCGGGTGGCAAGCAGCACTGATTTTCTTCTTGAATGACCAGAAGTAATTTTTCAGTCAAGTTACTGCTGATTACCTGGGGGTAAATGAGACTCATGGTTTCTGGGAAAATGATGAGAAAGGAGCTGGCTAACTGGCAGTCATCACCAACTTCAAGAAGCAATAGGTGCTCGGGGAGCAAAGGTTAAGTGAGGATAGTGAACACACAGTGAGAAGAGTTAATAAAAAACACTAAGAATTATTATTCCTTAACTAGTCTTAATTCTCAAGGGTTAAAAAAAGTATGGGCGTGTAACGGTGTGGAAATGCAAGCAATTGTCAGAGCCACACGCTCAAGTATTTCCAGACATAATTTTCTATCTCAAGTTCAAAGACTTTTGGAAAAGGCACGCATATAATATTCCATGAGAGTAAGGGGTAAAGCCAAGACTTGTGTGTGATCACTAAAACCTGACTGCTAATACGGGAATTTTGGTTCATTTTCCCGTTAGAAAAGCGTAGTTACAACAAATTTGCTGTCCCACTCTTGCACTACCCTTCTGAGATGTTCCTGGTCCTTGTGGCATCCTTGCGGACCTGACTTGCGGCATTTTTGGACCATGTATGGTCCGTACTAAAGCAGTCAGCTTTGTATTATTAAAATTAAAGTTTGTGTTATTGTATTATTTCTGTAATATTTTGTATAATTATTTGTATGATTATTTGTATAATTAACATTAAAATCATTACTGAAGCGGTAATGATGCTGCAGTAGGTGCAAAGACACCGCGGCACTGGTGAACTCAAGGCATTTGCTCAGCCCCACATCACGCTTTAGATGTCCCCTGGACCCCCCGCAATGTCAGAAGGCAACAAAGAGCCTCCAAGTGCCTGTCCTAGGAGGGCACGTAGCACCAGTGAGTGCGCAGCCTTCGAGAGCAGGGACAGGACATTCCTGATCCTCCATTTGGGGAGCAATTTTCCTCTAGCAGCTGGAAATTTTTAATAAGGAGGCTTTATATCACCATGCAAGGTGCACTTAAGGGAACGTGACACGGTGTGACAGCACTGAGATGCTGGAAAGATTTTGACGCTTTGGACAGAATTATAAAATTCTGCTGGTGTGGCCGTGGATGGGTGCAGTACAGTATAAATTAACATATAACTAATAACTATACCGGCATTATAGCGAGTATCTCATGGTGATAAGCTTCGTGATTCTCTTCAACCCACTGAAGTTGAAGGAAGAGCAAAGGCCTTTTCAAGCTTACTTTATCTTCTTGCTTCTTAAGTGAGACTAATCAAGTTTATATCCTTTTAGCTTATTATTAGCCCAGCAGAGCTTCTGGCACTCTTTACAGCTTTTTTGACATGAAAGTTAGTTACACCTACTGTACTTAGGATGACTTCACTTTTCTTGTGATAAATCCTGAAAATTAATATACTGTATCCTCCAGATTACAAAATGAAAGTGTCCTAGACATTGTGAATACTCTGGCTGTGGAATGCTGCCAGTAAAATAAAAACTGATGTCTTAATGATCTTTGTTAATAAAAAGAAGAAACTTGGTAGTAAATTTTCTCGGTAAAGATGTCAGGCTTTTCCTTTTTTGCCTTTTCTTATCCTAAACTGGAGACGATGCATATTTCAAAATTTGTTGCAAAGTAGAAGAATCCTTCAAAATAAAACATAACAATGAAAATCCTAAGAGCGGACTGAGCCCCATGTTACTCACGCAGCCGAAGCTCCCACTGACTTTAATAGGAAGTTTGGCTGCGGGAGGAATGCAAGCCTGGGCCCTGAGCACTGAACATAGGTTAAATTCTTTCTTAAATTAAATGAAGGATAATAATGAAATCTTTTGTTAAATTATTTGCTGACTGGGCTTCCTGATTTGGTAAATTAAGAGAAAGTCAAGCTCTGAAACAAGTAACCATTCTTGTTAGGAAGGGTAGCACTGGTGGCACTGGTGTCTTATTGAACACAGATCTGCTTAATTACAGTTCCCACTGTTTGTTAAGATAACGAGTGCCAGCTGTTTGATAGCGGTGGAGCCCGCAGAAGGAAAAACTGGCTATCTTTGTCATTTCCATTTAGGCCCTGGCTCAGACTTGCGTATCTATAAAATTGTATGGGGAGCAAAATAACTGAGAACTGCACTCGCAATGTGTTCCGCAAATTTGGGCAGAGCATTTGCCGGTGCACGCGGAGCTCTCCCATCTATATCTAAAGCAACTCACCATTGGGAATATAAAGTCAAAGCAGAAAAATTGAGCATTTAATGGTCTACCATTATTGTCGAAATCACAATGACAGGCCATGATCTTCAAGTACAATTTTGATCCTTATGCAGTAACTGAAATTACAGCATTTCATACTCTGACTATATTATAGGGAATAAAACATCTGTCTAAATATTGGAGATATAAAATCCTCAAAATAAAGATATTTGAGAATATCTTGCACAGAGCACCTTTCCACCTGCTTGCTTAGTATAATGCAGTCATTATGGCAATAAATGTTTCTAATAAAGTATGAAAATGGATTGTTTGCTTTGCTGCTTGTATGAACTCTCATTTCTCTTTTTATTATATTGAATCTGACATTTGCTTACCCTTTATCAGTAGAATATTTAATCAACTCCAATCTGTAAGAAGCAAGAGGAATTTCTATTTTATTTAAAACCTGTCCCACATGAAAAAGGACTGGGAAATAGGTCACACAGTGTATGGGAAGTGGGAGAAGTGTTAGAGTTACAACGCTGAGTATTTATCTAGTCTACAAAAGAGACAGTTCTAAACTTGTACTGTAACATGCAAGCCTTCTCCTATTGTTTAAAACACCGGTGAAATGATTTAATGGCTTAATGTTTCTAATTTTTATCCACGGTACAGGATCTAGAGAATTAAACCTCTGTCAGCTTTATTTATTTTCTCTGTCAGAGTATTTTCTTGCACTTTTTGCTACATAACTCTTCAGAAATGCTATATCCATATCGATTGTAATTTCTTTGGGCTCTTGGCCAAGATACTCAATGTAAACAGTCTGTGTTTCCTCTCCATCTGTATTTTGGCTAATCCTCTGTTTTAGACAATCTAATGACAAGTGCTAGTTATCTGGAGGTACATGGTTTTCAAACCGGCACACTATGATTTATGGTTCTTGTTTTACAGAAAGTATCACAAGCTCACAGAAGTGAAAGCTTCCAAATAAGCACCTAACTTTTGTAATAAATGCAGCTAACAACATGTCTGCAAATATATAGCAAACAGAGTGAGTGATGTCTTATTATGCAGACCACAGTTTGACTTGGTCTGGTTTTATTTATGAATATGTCTTGCATCTGTTTCAAATTTCAGACCTGTTCAGTTTCTCAAATGCTCTCCCGAACAAGCTTGGGCTGAACGTCGTTAATTATCCTAATAAAATATTTGTATCAATTTTTCTAAAGATCCGCAATGCCTCTGCCACAAGCAGACATTTTTTAATAACTGAATTAAGAGAAATAATTACAGCCAGCACTGGAATGGGTCGGAGATGTCCAGATTGTATAAAAAAAAAGAAAGGAGGGGGGAATGGGCAGAGTACAGCTAACTGTACAAGAGCAAAGGGACATATGATTAAATTAAAGGGCAATGCTTTGTGAACAAACAAAAGGAAATCCTTCTTCATACAATACATAGTCAATCTGCCGAATTCGCTACCGCAGGGGGTCATTGAAACAAATGCTGTGGCTGGGTTTCAGGGCGGACTGGGTAATTTTATGGCTGTTATTAAAATACGTAGCCCTGGAAGCTCAGATAATGATAAGGGCGATCAAGCCCCGTGCTGCAGCCTGTGGGACAATGGCCGGGGCATGGGAAGGAGCTGTGCCCTCTGTGCCGCCCCAAACGGGCTGGATGGGGCCTTACGGGGGGGTTTCACCTTCCTTTGAAGAGGCGGGTGCTGCCCACCAGTGCGGCGTGGGCTCCATTACTGATCTCCTCCGGTGCCACCGTTCCTTGCCTCTCAGTAAAAATAAAACATGAGACCCTACTGTGAGTTTCTAAGCACTCTCCCCTTGCCGCCGCTTCTTCATCACCGAGTGATCTTTGAGGGAATGCCATTGCCCTGGCTTATTTTTGCCGTGCAAGTCAATAGTTTAGGCGGGGAGAAGCTGACGTAGGGACCGCTGTGTGCATCGCTGCCAGGCGAGGCAGAGGGGCAGGGTCCACCCGCCGCTCCGCCGAGCAGCACACGGGCCTGCGGAGATCTCGGCCAGCATGGAGAGTGTTTAACCCTCTACCGGATAGTAAAGCTTTAAATGTCTTTTTCCACCACAAAGTCTCTCGGCAAGCCCATGCTGAACCAAACGAGACCTTGCCCCTTGCTTCAGCTGAGATCTGGGAATTTCATTGCCTGTATTTCACACCGTTGTTACAACACCTGTATCCAGGGGTGTCTCTTGTGATCCTACAAGAAGATGGGAGGTATTCTGCACACCTCAATGAATGAATCCATCCTACAGCATCCTAAACTCATTGACTAGATCGTATTGGTAGCCATGTAAAAAAAAAAAAACGAAATAAAAGAGTGGCTTACCACTCTTACCACCAAAACCAAACAACAAAAAAACAACCAGCTGATCAACAGGAGCATTGGGCTGAGGGGAGAGACTGCCAAGGGGGTGCCCAGTCTGTCCCCATGGTGTGGCTCCAGCTGTGTCCAGCTGTGCTTCAAGCCACCGCTTAGGGGTCCCTGGGTGTTCCTTGGGAAGGGGGGGGTTGCCCACCTGCCAGTTTGATTGCATTGATACCATGAAAGCCAAGGCGACAGTTGGCATTTATTTGTACCCCTTGTTATCGCCTGGCGCCGAGAAATCCGAGACTGAAAATGGACAGTGTGTCTCCGATCAGGGAGGCTGTCAGCGCGATTTATGGGAGTCTGATTTCTTATTTCACTTCGGTGCAGGAGAAAAAGTGACAACTTCGCCTTTCAGTATTGTCAGTCTAACGCTTTTCCCAGGCTGCTCACATGCTGGAAAGTGGAGAGCAGGAAGGGAGGGAGCCTGAACGTCTGCATCCCTCAGCAGAGGACCATGAGGAGATGCTTAATTGGCATTTGGAGATAAGTGCCGGGGCAGGATGGAGGGGACCGGACTCTGCTTCACCTCATGTGACTTTACCCAAAGCTTCCCTTAAATATTTGGAGCCCTCTCCCCCAAAATCAGGGGCATGGTGTGATATTACTAGCTCGGCTGTTCTTCACTGAGATCTTTGTGTCCATCATTTGGTTTTGTCTGGAATTTGTTGAGTTAGAACTTGATTTTAAGATGCTAAAATCAATGAAATAAATGTATTCCCCTTGCTAGTCATTTTGGTTATTGCCCTAAACCCAATTGCTTGGATTGCCATTGCTAGCACATAATAATACTGTATCATCTGCAAAAAATTTGCTACTCTCAAATGTTTTCTTTTCCGGTTAAAATAGACCCAGGCTAGTACACTGCTTTACAGAGACAAGCCACTGTCACCAGCACAGGGGAGATCTCTGCCAGGATTAACTGTACCGGTTCTCTAGGAGATCAGAGGTAGTTCCAGCATGTTTAGAAAAATTAAATACATAAGTAAATGGATAAATTTGGTCAGTCCCAAGTAAACCGAAGACTGGAGTCGTTGTTGGGAAGTCCTTGCAACCAGGCCCTATGTTTTGAGGTAGAACACATAAACCACTCCATCTGAGTTCCCACCATGTCTTATTTCCTTCTGGGTTTGTGACAATGGTGAGGTCTTGTATTATTTTTCACTTTAATCTTTGGGGAAAAATGGGTAAAATTGCAGGACACACTTTCAGAAAGAGGCAGTGAACTGCAGCTGCACCCTGACCAGAGCGGTGGCCTCCACTTGCCAGCCCCTTCTTTTCCTTGGGAAGAAATTTTCAGTGCATTGTGTGCAGTAGAAAATATCCTGCATGGGAATTAATGAGATCGTTCGGAAAAATAAAATGGCTTTCATTTTCCTACATAAAGGTTGGTGTTGAGCTTGATGGGTTAAAATGACTTTGAGAGAGAAGCGGTGCTCAGGCAACGCTCTCCCGCTCTGCGGATGCGCGGTGTAATGGCAGGAGTATGTACTGCTTTTTGTATTACTTTGTTAAATGACATTTGAGTTATGATCATACCCCTAAATTACGAAGGCGAATGTATGATTCTTGCAACTGTATTTCTTGATCTCGAGGAAATGCCAGATAACCATGATAATCTCTCTGTATACCTGTCTAAGGATCAAGTTTTCAAAAGCAGCCCGTAAAAGGGTGCATACTAAATATGTGCATGTTCTCATCTCATCTCATCACATCTCCATGTGCAAGACCATGTGCACATTCAGACTAGATAATTACCTATCCGGTTTACTCCTGCATGGGCTGTTGTTTAATGTAGGCACAAAGACAATTTGCATACATAAGCAGACAGCCAGCTCCAGTTCTTCGTGCTCGGTTTTCCTATGATCACAGCAACTGGAGATGAATAAGACCTACTGCGTCCCCTATACCTTTACCTTCCCAGAAAGAGTGCTCCCTGATGGATAATTACCACTGTTTTGTCTCTGGTTTTAAATGTCCCAAGCAGTGGTTCTTCCACCACGTCCCTGGAGAGCCCCTTCCACTTTTGAGGCCACTTTTGAAAATTTGGCCTCACCGGAGCACTAGAGCTGAGAAATTCCCTGTGGCCCGAAGAGCTGAGACATCTGCTGAATTCATAATTGAATTGTTGACTGAATTTAGCAGGGTAAGAGCCGGGGATTGACCAGCTGTGCTGGTACTGGTATTTTATTGAAATCGATGGGAATGGCTGCATTGAAGGAAGGCGTGCTCTATCTACCCGGGTGTTGTAAAGAAGAGAAACCCCCCAGCATAAGAGTTAAACTTATTTTTCTGGACCTGAGCAAGTGAAGAAGACTGGTTTTTAAAACACTGTTCAGCTGTGATCAGCGTCTGCTCCTGGAGATAGAAAATTGCCTGTGAACAGACTGGGAAACTTTGTTGGGAAGGACAAAGATTACACCATTTCTTTTTTTTTTTTTTTTTTTTTTTTTTTTCTCCACCCCCAGTTCAATCTCTGACTTCTTTTGCAGGGTCAAAGACAAATTGCTGGTAAAAAAAGTCAAAATTCTGAAAGAAGGTAATTGCAACCCTTTTCCAGCTTTAAGTAATTTTGAAGAAGTAATTTAACCATACTGTTCTGGCTGCCATTTGTAAACTGTTAATTAACAAGAGAGCACATAATAATTACTGCTGGAGCCATTCAATTAAAAGATGTTGCTTTCCAAACTTTGTTCACACGGTCTAGATTACTAACATCATGTCTAGAAATATGCCACAAATGCTGGCAAAAGCGCAAAACCCAAATATTTCCCCACCATTATACAGCAGCACATGTCTTCCTAGCATTTTTTATTATTTTAATTCTTAAAGCTTGTGGTCTCCTAGTTCATGTGGATAAGGAATATGTCCCTCTGTGGTTCTGCTAACAGAATATTTTGAGAATAAGACATTGAAAAAACAACAAACAAACATTCCTTACAAGAGAACGCTGCCTTTCTATACAACATGCCTAGGAAACATTTGCCTTTCGACTTGCTGTGAGACAGTAGAGAAAATGGAGAACAAATGCATGTGCCTGGTCTGGATAACCTAAAGTTAACTCCACATGTCAAACTGATTGCCTGACACAAGGCAGGCATATTCTGTGATGACAAACAAATAGCACCTCCATCCTGCAGACATCCCCTAATTATAAAAGAGAAATTATTTCCCATTTTCATTGCCAGCAAATGTATGTTACTCTGGTGCACCATAATTTCAGTCTAAGTACTGTATCAAAGTTTGCTGAATGTGAAGCACAAAGTATGTTAGACGTTAAACTGTAATTACAGAAGGGAGTGGATTTCTAGAGTATTATGTTTTTTGGTAATATTTTATTTTATTGGTTTTCAAATATACTTAGACTGCCAGACTAAGCAGGCAGAATAACAGCAACACAGAATTCCAGAATAACATATGACTTTAATAAAATAAAGCAGGATGGCTTGCTTTACTTGTTGCCCTGAAAAGAATTGAAACCATTACCGTGCCCTCGGCCGCACTGCCATCCAGACCGGGCTGGACGGAGACTCGCGGGACCAGGCGTCCAGGCACGGATGTCACCTTGGGCTAGTCACCCCCGTCCCCACATTTCCCCCCCAACCCTGGATTTGCTTCCCGTCGAGGCAGCAGTTGGCTCCTGTGATGGTGCTGAGCCAACGTTTGGCACAGTGGAGCTTTGATCCCAGCTTCGAGCTCTTGTGCTATGGAAATATAGATAACGACCAATGGAATCAAAGAGGGCGATTACAGGGGGAGATGACTACAGATGCAAGAAACACAGAGGGTTATATTCAATCCCTATTTAGTTGTTGTCGGCTACGCTCTCCCTTGTCCCCTTAATTTTGAATGAATGTCACCAGTGATGAGCCTAAAATGTAAGCAGACATGTTCAGAAGTCAAATCAAAAGTGGGATCAATGATGAATTATTAGATGAGTTTGTTTCTGTTAAGTTGTGCAGGATCGTTCAAAGCAGCGGATCAGACGAGTGGCGTCCCCGCTGTCACACTCCTGGCTTTCCATTACGGCGCTATCACTCACTGTTTCGCCCTTTGTGGTTCCTGTAATGATCTACACTCGTTCTGTCTCTCTGCGTATCCACCTTCCCGCACGTCAGGAGCCGCAAGCCGACTCCTGAAAACAGTGAGGAGTGTGGTGTTTAATACGTGACCAGCTTTGCTGGGGATAATTTTCTACATGGCTGAGAATGTGCACGTGCGGTCTTTAGGGCTGAAGCACAGCCTGTACCTTGTGGTCCTAGACCAGATGCATTTTCGACATGGTTCCTCAGGAAGGCATTCCACCCTGGAGAAGATATTAACACTATTTCAGCATGACTCGTCTTGCTCTGATTTGTCATATTTTGCTTCTTTCGGGGAAGATCGGTATCCTCCAGAAGAGCTGTCACTGCCAGGGGAAAGTGCAAGGGTTGTTAGAGCTCAAATAGGAAGGGACATGGTGACCTGTTCTGTGCCTTCCCTTGGCTTAGGGACCAAACACTGGCCATGAGCTGGCATTTTAGAAACATAGAATCAGAGTCATAGAATGGTTAGAGTTGGAAGGGACCTTAAAGATCATCATCCACCCCCTGCCCTGGGCAGGGACACCTCCCACCAGCCCAGGTTGCTCCAAGCCCCGTCCAACCTGGCCTTGAACCCCTCCAGGGATGGGGCAGCCACAGCTGCTCTGGGCAACCTGGGCCAGGGGCTCACCGCCCTCAGAATGAAATATTTCTTCTTACTATCTCATCTAAATCTCCCCTTTTCCAGTTTGAAGTCGTTACCCTCGTCCTACGGCTCCAATCCTGCTCCAGAGTCCCTCCCCAGCTTTCCTGGAGACCCTTGAGGGACTGGAAGAGACTCCAAGGTCTCCCCGGAGCCTTCTCTTCCCCAGGCTGGACAAGCAAAACCCCAGCGCAGAGAAGCGTGAAGGGGCTGTGACCGCTCACCGCTGCCCCAGCTGCTCCGGGGGGCGCAGGAGGCCCCGGCACCAGCGGCTCCCGCCCGCCC
>VYZM01013506.1:1778656-1808472 GCA_013398915.1 Dromas ardeola | reverse complement strand
CGAGCCCGCCCCGCCGGGCCCCGGAGCCCCGCGGCTCCCCGGCCCGCCCGCGCACCTGCCCGCCAGGAGAAGGAGGTGGTTCTTTTGGTCCAGGTGCCTGTTCAGGCTCTGGCACCTCCTCCAAGACTCCCACATTTGCATGTTTTGTCCTGCAGGTAAAACCTCTAGTGTCTGAGCTGCTCTTTCAGCCTGGAATCTTCTCTTATCGATAGCATTTAGCGTGTAAAATCAGCTGATTTTCAGGTGTAGGAGCAGAACGCTAAACTACTGCTGGTGTTTACACCAAGAAAACATGGCCTTGCTTCCTGACAGTGATTTATGCTCTGAAATCTCAAAATGTCTTTATTGGCTCTCTTTTCTGATAGCGCAGGCAGAGCTATTGTGCTCTCAGCCAGGACTATTTATGCTCACGCTGATACCGAGTGCCCCTTCCCATACTGGTGAAGACCACTCACACCACACGTGGTTTTTCTCTCCATAAATAAAAAAGGGTGTTTATGAAAAAACGCTTTTGTTCCTCATATCCCCCCTGAAATCCCACGTGAGCCCCAGCAGTGGCTGCACGTTCTGAGAGGCCTCATGGGCTGGCAGGAGGTCTCTGGAGAGGAAGGCATGAGGAACCCGGGCAGGAGAGCTCCTCCTCCTCCTCACCCACCCTCTCTCACAGCAGGGACAGAGGTTTTCCTGGGTGGTTTTGCCTGTGAGAGGTTCACCCCACCCTTGCTAACCTCACCCATGTGAGGTTGCCCCCAAATTCATGTCCAAACGCTCTCTGAAATACCAGGTTTTATGCAAAAGCTGCAGCACCCATCCCACCTCCAGCAGCACCCCTGCCCTCTCAGCTGGCCGTGGGGCAGCGGGAGCTGTGCCTGGAGCCAGACGGAGCTGGGCATCCTCAACCATGAGCACCTACTTCCCCTGTGGTGGATGGACTTCCATGCGTTGACCCCATTCTGGGTGTTATGGTCTGTTTGTCGATAGTGTTTGTTGATTAATTAGCCTAAAGGAAGAGAGGCACTTCACACACAAATGCTCGGAAGAGCTGGGAGTAATACTTTTGCCTAGGAGTTGCCTAATGCAGCTACTGAAACACTGCCAAAGGTTTGCTTTCAGAGAGTTCCTGTGGGCAATATTTTTATAATATCTTATATCCCAAATGGGCTTTATAAGTTTCCTAGAAGCCTGATTTTTTGGAAAGAGCAAATATCCCCAAACCTTTTACGTTTTCCATTCTCCATCCTTCAGGTACTTTCAGCTTGCTACCTGCTACGTGATGCACGATGCCAGTCTGAAGAGGGCTGATTTTGGAAAGCAGAGCATGGCAGCGCGAGGCAGGTTGTCCATCTACTGCTGTCGTAGCTTGGCATCCCTGACCCGGCGAAGCTGGCGCGCCGACGTGCCGCGGGCAGCAAGCCACGCGAGCAGATGGGCGCGAGCCTGGCCAGAGAGGAGGCCGTGTAGGAGCGTTTAGTCTGTTAGCAAAGGGCAGAATTCCTGGACAGACATTTTAAGCCCAGGCTGGTGTCGAGGGGTTGTGCCCCTGATGCACACTATTTTGGGTTGCAGGGCAGTAGAGGTAAAAATTATGAAAGAAGGAGGAAAATTTGAAAATTTTTGTTTCCCGATGGCATCCTGCCAAGGAATCCTATAGGGATTGCTTTGTGGTGATGTTTCTGGATGAGTATGGATGGTGTAGGCACCTAGATACAGCCGCTATGACAAAACCCTTATTAGTTTCAGGTATATAATCACTTTTATTTTTTATAGGCTATTTTTAGTTGGTTGCTGAATATTGTGCAGATGGCTGAGATTGAACCTGAAAGTCTTGATTTTTAAACTCTGGCCTATTTGACTGTACTGGCCCAGGACTTGTGCTTTTGGGTGCGGAAGTGGTGTGTTCAGATAAAAGGACATATGCAAAAATAAGACCTGTGTATCCTGGATGTTCGCCTTGCGCTCTGTGCTGGGGGTTGGTTCCCATTCAGGACATATGATTCAATAGAGAGAGAAGCCCTGAGAAGCTGGTGGGGTGGAGAGCATGTTAAGCTGGATCCTGTGCTGGAAGATACCGATGTCCAGATTGATTCCATAACTCCAGCAAGTAGGTGAGGAATGCAGCCACCTCTGGCTCTGCAGTACACAGAAGTTATCACCTCTGTCCCTAAAACAGCCCTTCGGATGTTCCCAGGAGGATCATTCCCAGAGTTAGGTGTCTTTCCCATCAGGCAAGATGGATCCGGGCCCTTTTCCTTCTGTGCCCTGGACCTGGACCAACTAAAATTACATGAGTGTTGGCAGATATATGTCTAATCTGTTCTTAAAAATTGCCAGTGAATTTCACAACCTCCCTTGGTAATTTGCTCCAGTGCTTAATTATCCTTTCAGATAGAAAACCTCCCTTCCTGCACGTTAAAACCTGTTACTTCTTGTCCAGCCCTGTTTGGACATGGAAAAAAGGTGCTTGTCACCTTATTTAAAATAATGACTTACATATATATGCTCTCATACATATGTACATAAATATATTTAAAATAAAAACAGCATTGAGTGTCCCCTTACTCTTTCTAGACTAAGCAAACTCATCACAACTTTTCTAAAATGTTTAGAATTTCCTATTGTTTTCCTCTGGACTTTTTTTTTTCTGGATTCTTCATCTCTTTTTTAAAGACTAGTGCCAAGAAATGGACACTTTATTTTTGTTAAGTCTTTAATGGTGCTCTGCAGAGATCCCAGAAATTTATTTGCCTTTTTGTAACAGCACTGTGTTTGTGGACTCATAAGCACTTTGAGGTCTTCTGTAGCCTCCAGGTCACTTTCTGCATACTTCCACCATTGTATTTGTGTGGATTAGATTTTTCTTCCTATATATAGTGCCTTACACTCATCTTTATTAAATGTCATCATTAGGATGCTTGCTCCAAAATAATTTGGAATTTTAAGACTTGCGATCTTTCCCAGTTTGGTGTCATCCAAAGTATACTCTCTATTCTGTCATCCAAGTTGTTAGTGAAATATTGAATAGCATCGGATCCAGGACAGACCCAGCTGGGACCCTGCGTGGTATGTTCTCCAGTGCTGACAGAGAGAGGAATTTCTGCCTTTCATTTAGAGCCCTGAATGATCTAATCCATTGGATTAGACGGCAGCTACAAGAGTCAATGCAAAAAAAAAAATAAAAAAAAAATATCCCAAACCTCCTTTTTATAAGTACTCATTTCTGGAGCAGTATTATATAGCTTTTTCCATCTCATATCTTGAAGTCCTCTCAACATAACTTTGTTATATTTCATGCCCTTGGTTTTCTTTTTGAAGGAAAGAAATTCCTACTGCCTTCTATAAATAGTCCCACAAGGTTTTGAAGTTCAACCCTTAATTAGCGAAATAGAGAAGCAGAATAGTTAAATTCAACTTTTTGTGGTATTTGGCATATTTATAATTATTTTTTCCAGCAACAGCCTAAAAAGCATCAACACATCTTTACTGTGACAGCTCTGATTTTGCAATGGAAAGAAGGTAAAAATCAACAGAAAGAAGGCAGGAAACCAACTTTTTATATAAAAAGTCTGGTGTTTTCAGGCTGAGCTAGGTATTTTTAAAAATGAAGTCTTCTAAACTTGCAAATTTCTTCTTTCCCTATTGCTAAGTATGTTGCTTAGGAGAAGGCTGCTTGGATTTGATTGAAACATCCTTATCCTGCTTATGGAAATAGTCCGGGAAGAAGCAGAACCTCCCTGGGCCAGGCCAATCTGAACAAATGTGCATTAAATCAGAGAAATGGCGAGGTATCATTAGGCTTTGTGAAAAACTTTAAAGGCTATGGAGGTTAAAGAATAATTTCAGTCAGGATGGCTTTTTTATATATTTCATTTCCCTCTCCCTTCAATCCATGCAAGACATAGTCTGTAATGATTTTATCAGTGAAGTTCAAACTTCAGCCGTGTTTAACAGATTTAATAGATCCAAAGTGTTCAATCACTGCTGGTTACACAGCCTGGCTTCCTGCATACCACAGGTCAAAGAGCCTCACCTGGTTATTTCTGCACCTTGGTCTCACTGGCTCTAACCTCGTGCAAGGCTTTCATGAATCAGCACGTAGACACGTGAAATACGGTTAGACTGGTGGTCAAAGAAAAAGAACTGGTTAAATGCTTTCACAGTGACATAGGATGGATTTATTCTCTAACACTTTTTTTTCCTCCAATTTCAAGAAAAAAATAATTTTCAGATAATTTTCAGATGCAAGGTAAAGCATCTGGAAGAATCTGGAACAAGTCAACAAATGGACAATACAGCCCTGTGCAGGGAAGGATTGTTCAATATGACGGACTGTATAATCATGCATTGGAACAATCTGTGTCTGTACCTCATAGGACCCTGGGACAGCAGGATCCATGGGCACCACTGCCTCGGGGTTGTCCCTTTCCCTGTGCCACTCCACCCAACTTGTCCACCTTGTCCATAGTTTAGGTGATGTAACCTCCTGGTCTCTGATCTCTGCAGTCCAGCTAACTTCATGCCTTGGCATTTAATAACTTTTCCCCTTTTGCAATAGGAAATCTAAACTTACATGACTTTGTCTTTCAATTTAATTTGAAATGAATCAACTTGGTCTGAGGTTATTTTCTATGACTAGTTCTATAAAGTCTTTAACCATCTACCAAGGACAGATTTATATTCCTGTCACCTCCTATTGTTTCTCCCCCTATTTAGTGAGGATCCCTTTCGCTTACTCCATCTGTTAGTAGTAGCATTTCTCTTGGAGCCAGGAATTTAAAGTTTTCCACAAAAATTGCTCACAGTAATGTTCCTTTATCATCATTAAACTGTTGAATCCTTACCTAAATCTGACCGTCGTCCCTGCAGCAAGTCCCTTGGTTACCCCAGTGGTTCCTTCTTCCCTATTCGTCTTCTGGTTTGCACAAGGTCCACCACAACATTTGTTATCCTGTCTACTGCTCTTTTATCTCTTTATCCATGTTCTCCCCTCATTTTCTTTTCCCTGTTTATTAACATTACATGTGATTATTATGCCGTTCTTTTATAATCTCTATTCTAGTGTAAACCTCTCAAGAGTTACAGCAGCCTGTGTCCCAGAAGGCAGGTGTTTTTTGGTACTTTCATGGAGCCTATTTGTGGAAAAGAGTCTTTTCATGTTGTCCCACTCAACACCTGCTCCAGTATTTGACTTGCAGATTATATTGGGATAGGAGAAATAGAAATAAAAAAAAATATTATAAAATACTGTATTGGACCTCTCCCTCCTGACAGATAAGTTGCTCAACTTCCCTATGTACAAAAGAGAGTCTCGTTTCTATTCTTTTTTTTTTCTTTTTTTGAAGTTGCAAGAGCAGGATCCTAAAGCTGTGATATTAACTCAGGATTCACAGTCTAAAAATCAGAATTTTGCAAAAGGCTTGTTTGGTGAACCAAGCTCATTTATTTACCTTCCCAGCTAGAAAAGACTCATCTAGGTAAGTAGCCAAGAACAGGAGGGTACAAATGGAGAACTGGAAACAGAGTTTGGCTCAAGTTATATTGACTTTGGCAAAAACAAGATATGAAAAATTATACCTCAGATAAAAATAAATTATAATCTGCAAGCATTTGAATTAGAGGAGTTCTCCATGTAAACTTAATAAATGAATGTTAATTCAGTTACCAATTTGTAGCTATGAAACATAACTAGTGATGTTATTCTTTGGAACTTGTTTTGGAAAAGATTGCATAACCCATGAAGCAATTCTTCACAAAGTGCATAAAAGTGTCAACTTATGTATAATTTATGCAGCTAATGTTAGTTATGGTTTGTTTAATAGTACTTAATGCTGCTGCATGACATCATTCTTTCATTTACCAATAGAAAAAATAAAAAGACCAATGAAAAACATTTTAAAGACTAAAAGATATATACATTAGTTTTGATTTTTTTTGTTTAAACTGTGTAAGTCAATAATTATCACTAGTATGTAAAGGATTTGTAAAAGGAGCCATTGTCATTCACAGACTACATATTTACTATTTAGTTAGTTAGTTTAATTACAATTTACTCACTGTGTATGTGTTAACTAATATACTGTTAATGTGCCTTGAGCAATTCATTTTGCCGACAGCATAGTAACTGGCTGTATGCGCTTGCCCCTTTATTAGTGGCAATTATTAAATCCAATTTTAGTTGTACTTACTACATTTCCTCCGCTGCCTACAGGGCATCCCTACGGGAGGGTTATGACTTAGTGCTTCTGTTCTTGGTCTTTACATCCTCTTACCCTCCCCGTGCCCTGGGGAGAGGCAGACGGAGCTGGGGAGGAACAGGGTCAGGGTGGGCCAGTGTACCCAGAGGAAGGCACAGGGACACCTTTCCTTGCCTTCATGGAAGCAGGAACGAGTCCCTGTCCAGTGTCCAGCTGCCAAAACCCATTTCCTTAGGTTTGGAAAGGAGTGATTTTTTTTTTTTTTTTTTTTTTTTTTTCNTTTTTTTTTTTTTAACTGGGCATTAGATACAGAGGCATTAGATACCTCCAAAAGGCAAAAGCCCTTAACTTCCTTGTGATGCCCAGACTTATTGAGATCATCAAGGCTGCTATATGGGAAGGTGAACAAAGGGAGTTACTCGGTTTGAGATCCTTGATATAAACCTTTTGCCCACTGCAAGTTAATGTATCTGGCTTATTAGAATACTGGGCAAGAAGTGTCTTTTGTTGTGAACTCTCCTTAGATAGTGAATAGACAAATGGATGGGTTTATTAATATCCTCTCTTCTCACTGAATAATCTTCTCCCTGGATGTCTTTTTCTGAGGGCAGCAGTGCTGTCCTGTGGTTTACAGACCACATTTCCTAATTTGTTGTGCTGGCTTCTGCTCTCATGACAAAAATTGAGTTTGTAATGTTCCTAGCAGGCGAGCTGGCCCGACGTTGCAATTACCACCACCTGCCTGTTACGCCAACTGTAAGATTTCCGCTTGGCACGGCTGGTGAAACCTGGGCTACAGTTAAATGGGTGGAAACTGCTCATTTTGCAAGTGGTGATCTCAGTCTCTCACACACTTTCTAACTTTTCTTTCCAAATATTCCAAGCACTGCCACTTCAGTGGTCCTGAAAGGGGTAAACCTTTTTGCTTTACCAGATCCCAATGGCTTCCACAAAAGATGAAGAATTAACACATTTCATTGTTGATTTTGGTCCACGATTGTATCTATCAGAAAAAATTACTGTGGTCCCTTAGAGAAGGCATAGTAATTTTTTGACACAAATGCTGTGATTTGCATGAGAAGTGATTCCAGGGCACCTCAATGTCCAGCAGGACATAGATGGATAAGTTTAAAGAACGTTGCAGACTCAAACCTTGAAAATTCTTCAGTTATGAGTTTAACTGTGAAATGTAGATTCTGTGAGCAAAGAAAGCACCAGCTGATTGGCATAAATGTGGTATGTGAACTTTTGTGATTGGAAACCTTCACCGGGTTTTTCGGTTACTAGCCCTGCTGAGAAAACTCCCGTCCCAAATGTAGATCCTGATGCAAAGAGCAGTGAAACCAGCAGGAGTCTTTCCTTTGGATTTAACCAGGTGGGACCAGGTCCTCCCTTCACTTTCCAAGGCAGCTGGCTCCCCCGTGGCTTCGCTGGAAGAAAACTGCTCGGTCCGTGGTCTGAAAGTCCACCACCATTACCAGATTTGGTACCAGTGGTTTGAGCGCTAGGCTATCGCTAGCCTCGGGGGTAATGAAAAACCGCCTTGTTTAATCTTCTGTTTAAATCCAGCCTACTTGCTGCAACTGGTTTTCATATGAAAGCAATCCAACCAGCAGCTCTTGGGGCAGTGGTAATGTGAAAATACAGAATTCTTCATGAAAACCTTTGAAACGACAGGAAATTCTGTGTCCCACTTCTCATACAAATTACTTTGGATTACACCCAAGAGTAAATAATGTCGTTGTGCATATGCTGTTCTTTCCATGCACTAAATTTCTCAGCCAAAATAAAGGGTAGTTCTGAAAGATTTTTCTGATTTGAAACATATAATTTTCCGTGTGTGTACTTAAGCATATTCATCAAATATGCATTATTAAGACAAGATTTGACTTAAATCAAAGACAATAGTATGCAGAATGTTACAATTTCTAGTTACGGAATCTATCTTAAAAATTGCCACACTTTTATAGTTTGATCACACGTAAATTTAATATTCTTGGTGACACAGAAACTCTCTATCACTTCTTGATAATAACGTGAAAATTGTGCTTTCTGTTCTTATTCCTAGAGATGCGGTTCTCAGATGGGGAAAGGTACAGCACTAACAACATATTTGCAATTACCTGCAAGACTTAACCAAGGAAGTAGTCAGTTTATAGTTACCTTCAATATGTAAACTACAAATTATTAGTGCATGAAAATGGCATCTAAGTTCTGTTGCTGGGGTCTAGTAATTTTGGATATTTTCCATGCTATTACTGCCTGCTCCATATACCTTTACTGGTTCTTTTTGAAATTAACTTAATGGCACTCTACAGAAATGGACTGCCTACTGAGAATGAAAGCTTGCTTGCAAAGATGGACTAACTTCCTACTGGGAAGCACTGATTTGGCACAAACAAAGAAATGCTTTAGCATTAATTTACTTCGGTATCAAAATATTTAGAATAAATTATTTAAAATATTTAAGAACTGAATGGTCAATATTTGCTTTTAATAAATTGGACCCGTGTACAAATATTTGATGCTGGAAATTCCTCCGATATCTCCCAGCTATAATACGGAGATAATGCATTCTCAACTTGCCAGGAGTGGTTTTTTTTCCCTTCAGGCAACCAGGGACACATTCTCGAATTGGGGCTTACACTTGTGTGCACCCACATTTGTGCACCTATTCTCTTGTGAATTGTGCTCTGTTCACATTAGTGCAGGTAATATCGCTGCGTGTTTTCCTATGCTTCCACCAAGCACCGAACAAAGATGAAGGTAAGCTGAATGCAGATGGCTTCCTAGTCACTACCTTCCCATGTGAAAGTTTCAAAAAATTATTTATTTGACTTGCTAAATTGCCAAGTCCTTTGAAATAATGCTCTAGCAGCATCCCCTCTCTGGCATGAGACTATGGAAGCCAATACTCTTATGGCATTTGTTTGCTATTACCCTGCAGCCCTGAATCCTTTCCTTATCCATTGATATTGCCCTAACTCCCACTAGTGGATCACTTCCTTAAATACGGTAAGGCAGGATATGAGCTTTCTACTCTTCTGTGAATCTGAGTCACATCATCTTTTTCCTCATGACTGGAATCAGGATCACAACATAGCCATGGTATCTGTCCTGATGAGCCGTTAGGACAGGTAATGAAGATCTCTGCTCTTACCATACACCTGTCCCAATGTTACTCAAAACGCTCTAATTTGCATAGATCTATTTTCATTTCCAGAACTAGGTAATATTGTAGAGAGTGTCTGCTTCACTGATTATGGGCTTCTAAAATCTACTTTGCAAAGTTTTGAACATTTAATGCTTTTTCTTTAATATATAACATGTAACAGTGCAAAACGACACCAAACTGATTGGTACTTCGATCTGGAGAGCTCAAAGCTCGGGGCACCCAAATTATTGCAGGGCTGGAGACAGATGCACTAGTCAAGTCCTATGGAGAAGCCAAGTGATCCTCAGCACTGACTGCTCGCAGTACTGTCACCGGTTTCTCTTGGTATTTTTTAACAGAGTTTGCTCTTATTTTTCCCTCCTCTTTTCCTTTCTTTTTTTAATTTTTCCCTTTTCCCTCCCCCTTTCNATTTCCTGCTGAATCCCAGGGTCAGAGAGCCTTAGTCTTAGAGATAAACAGCTTCTGTCTGAGGCAGATGGTCTTTATACCACTGAAAGTCTTTGGGAATTCCACACTTAAGATTGTGTCAAGCCCCTGCATATATGGGACCCTTCCCTTCCCTTCCCTTCCCTTCCCTTCCCACCTGTTCAGATATTCTATGCAGGACAAATTTCAGCCATTATTTGTTAAAATCAGTTATTTTATGTGCCCTGAGCACAATGGTGCGTCTTGCACATGTACGCTCCTTGGCAGCACACGGCTACTGCCGGGTAGCAGTGACTGGAGAATACAGCGTGTGCTCTTTCATTTGACTTCAGAAGTTAAGCATATTAGGCATGGATTTAATTTCCAGTCCATTCCCTGCAACATCACAAGCCGCGCTGAAAGCAGAGTTGTACGCAGTAATCGCAACACAAAACACAAACTTGTATGTCACTGCTGTTGTGAGTTCTTGGCACTTTGCATGCTGATTTCCATCCATGAAGTACATTTTAATTTAACAGCCAAACCTTTTATTCCCAGAAATGTTTTAAACTTTTGTAAATTGGGGATTACTTAATTTCAAAATCATTTCACGTGACAAAAACCTGTCATTTTGTTGTCACTGCAATCCAACGATAAGAAGAAATAGAACCCTTTCTTAGAAAACTGGTGCTGGAGGTCTTGGCCATAAAGAAAAATGTTATCTGCTATAGCCCCTCATCGACTACCAGGCTCACTTATGCTGCCTACGTCTCACATTAATAATACTCTTGTAATATATTTAAATATTTTGGGTTTTTTAATAATTATGAGCTTGATCACAGCCTTGGGCAGTGCTGGAAATTTGGAGGGGCAGCGTGGCAGGACGACAAGACCATCCTGCACCATCAGGGTGTTGCTGCATAAGGACTAAGCACAATTTAGCCCTTAATGGGCAAGTATGGGAAGCAATTTTCAAGTGCCCGTAAATCACTCATTTTGTTTCCTCTAATATAAGGCTTAGGAGTCATTCCATGCCAAATTTCAGCTTTTAAGCCTCAACACTTTTGCTGGTAAAAGCATTAATAAAAAAAGCATTTTTGTGTGTCCACCTTCTACCAAATTGGCTAATCGCGCTCCTTTTTACCTTCCCATTTTCTGCACAGAATATTGAAGCTTTTTTTTTGCATTTTTTCCTCCCAAATGCTAAGAATTCAGTTTCACATTAAGGGTTGAACTTCATTTGAGCAAAGAAAGGTACAGCAAGCTTGAAAGCAGTTAAAAATGAGGAGTTACACTCTGAGATTTTAATTATGAAGGCCCCCTCCCAGGCTTTTATAAAAATTAATAAATTCTGATCCTTTGCCCAACAGCCAGTGGGGTAGGAATGGGTCACTGAACCTTAAATTTGCAATGGCAAAGAACCAAAGAATCCAAAGCTGCTGCCTGTGACTGCTGATATCTTTTGCTGGTTAGTTTAAGCATTTTATATTTTTCTTCTTTTAACTTAATCAGAGCTGTTTTGATGGGTATCAGCCTGCTTTAGCCACTACGTTCAGGCAAAGAAAGTGTATTACCGACTCCACTGCTATGGTTTTTGCTTTGGCCTGTGTCACTGGGATATTACCTCTTGCAGGCACACACCACAAGGAGCACATTGAATGTTATTGCTGGCCTGAAAAACAATTGAAATATTAAAAAAAGAAAAAAAAAAGGAAAAAAAATAGAAAAAAGGAAAGTAAAAAAAAAAGGAAAAAAGAGAAAAAAAAATAAAAGAAAGAAACAAGAGGAAAAAATAATGAAAAAAGAATATTAAAGAAAAAAAAAGAAGAAAAAAAGAAAGGGAGGAAGGGGAGATAGCAGCCTTTGTCATTTCCTAAAAAATACTCTAAATAGCTCCAAAAAAAGCGGCATGGAAGTGAGCACAGCACCAGGCAAGTGAGAGACAGCTTCAGTCATGCCGCAGACAGGCAGGAGCTGTGCGGAGCCCGGAGCCGGCACTGCTGGACAACATGAATATCTGCAAAACCCTCCTGCTTTATCACCTCTTACATGGATTAAGGCTTGAGGCACTCCGGTCCTGTCACTCCATAAATGCGTTAAATGAGTCGGGGATTTTGATCATATTGTGATTCTCATTAGTAAATCTGAATACAAATAGGTTTTAGCCTAAATAAATATTGTTTTGTCCACGTTGCGTACCCAACACGTTACATTAGGAAAAGTTAATTTTATATGACTAAATATAATCAGAAACACAACGTGAAGCCTGTCAAGTTGACATGGTATGATAGGTACCTTAACACTTCTCAGCAGGTAATGTTGTTTGCACACTGCTTAAACTTGTTCATCAATGACTTCTTGCATGATAACCAGAATATTAACAATACATTGAAGGTGGCACCAGGCTCCTGACACGTACAAATGCATTTCACCAAAGAGGTATACTTGCAAAAAAAGATCTGCAGATCGTTTTGGCATTTCTTCCTCCTCTTTTTCCCTCTTTACTTGTTGCCGCATCTGTTATACCAAGATCAAGCCCCTGCTGCTCCTTCCATGCAGATGGGGTGTAAAAATAAACACAAAACTCAAGAAAAGAGCAGACAAAAATAAGGTACAAATGAGCGTAAAGATCAGTGGTGACAAGAAAGGAAAGATAAGCAAAAGGTGTTGAAAAAGTAAAGTTACACAGGCGTAAGAACTGCGGGCAGGTAGACAATTTGTTAATAAAACAATATAGCCAGCAAGGCTCAGCAGTGCCCACTTGCCATCTCAGCGCTGCAGGTGAGGTACCGCTGGTGTCACAGCACAAGGTGTTTTTTGGAAAAAATAGTGAAGCGAAGATTCAGGAGGAAACTGTTCTTCATTTTATAAAAAAAGACTTAACTTCTTGAAACATCTCGTATCTCTTTAATGACTGTAAACCATCTTTTAATTTTTCTGGAAATTTTTCTTTTTCTGGTTGAGCCTGTAGAATCTGTGATTCACTTTAATTTTAGTCTGTTAAGGCATTTTTTAGGATTCTGATATACTATTTGTATATTTTGTGGTTTTCAAGCTATTTAGTAGATTCCTTTGTGTGATCCACAACTTACTGAACTATTTATTCTACTTTCTTGTGCAGGTTAGTTCCATCCTAATCAATATTTAGTGTGTAATACCTAGATGGTTAGGCTTTGATGGCTGTTCGTAGGCCAAAATTTCCAAATCTGCTGTAATTTTAGGGAATTAGGACTCTGCAGTAAGTAGAGGGTCTTTCCTCACGGGTGAGGCGTCCATCCAGGGCCAGTCCTGAGCTGTTTGATTTTGACCTGTGCTCCAGCTTTCCTCTTACTCCATCACTCTCCCTGACGTGCCATTGAAATAGAAGCGAGATCACTACCTACACAAAAACTTAAAAATACGTTCCCTGGGCCATGTTTAAGCTTCCCAGAGCCAGAGGAATGGTCTGGGATGAGGATCTGAACCTGGATCCCGTTCAAATAGACCCATGGGAAACTTTGGATGTAAAAGTCCACATTGATGCACGCCTCCGCTTTACTAAGCCTTGCGTTTTCCCCATTAAAACATAGCACCTCTCTATTTTAAAATAAAGCTATGCCATGTATTTTAATTGAGACTCTGGTCTCCAGCTCCCAATACTTATAATCAGATTCCAGTTTTCCAGCTAAAGCTGTTTATTGATGTCCTACTTTTTTCACCATCGTAGCATGTCAATAAATTGGAGAATAGTTCCGTATGTTAGATTTCCCCAAGCTTTCTGGGGAAATCCTTTGACAATTTGCTGTATAAAGTCAGTTAATTGCTTTATATAGCAGAGCAATAGCAAGTATTTAGACATATCATATGACAGACATTCAGAAAATATGGGAAAGACATATTTGTCAATAAAATGAACGCTGGAAAAGCAAATTATTTTATTATGTGAAAGTTCTCGGTTTAAGCCGAGTTATCTCGATTGTACTAATAACTGACATGCCTTAACCAGCTGCCTGCATGGCACGAAGAAACGGCTTCTGCTTATTTTTCTGAACCTTCTTGGGACCTCCCCGTAACCAACCAGAAAGTAAATCTCAAGATGCCGTAGAATCTAATACAAAAACAAAAGTTCAAATTATATTTTATTTTAAGTTGGATAGGGCCATAATAGAAAAAGATCATAAAAAAAAAAATGAAAAGAAATAATTGTTAATTTCTACAGTACCTTGAAACAGAAGCCCCTGAGAATAAATAGAATAAGAATACTATTAAAATTTCCTCTTTTATTATATCTTCTCTGCCAGAGTAATTGTTGCTGTGTCCAATATATGCAGAGGACAATTTACTAGCTGTTTTCTATTAGTTTTTAGCATTAACATATACAGAAATAAAATGAATAGCTAGCTTTTCTTTGGTTAATTAAATGACTGACAAGTCACAGATGTTGCTGCACCGACTCTTCCATATGATTAAAAAAAAAAAATAAAAATCAACCCTGGCAAACAAAAGAACAGTAGACCAGCAGTGTAAATGGTCTCTTTATTAAGTGAATATTGATGCTACATTATGATTTTTTTATGAATGTGAATAAGGTAGAATACTTGTTCTTTTTCCAAGTTTTATATTAAGATTTGAAAAGAAAACCTGTTTCCTACATAATTCTCACAAAGGCGTTCAGGAGATGGTTTACTGTAGAAGTGACCTAATTTACAGGAGGTTTTGCTTCTGCAACATCTATCACAAAAGTGCATTTTTATTAGCAAGATACATATCTTTAATTTTTTTCTCCTGTATAATTTTAATAGAATCTTGGTAGCTAAAAGCTGGTATTGAAAATAAATATTCCATTTCTATTCAATACTATGTTTTACTTAAAAACTTGAACAGATTTTATAGAAATATTCATAGGATAAGTATATTAAACCGCAGCTCGCTCCCTTCCTACCTTGTCCCTACTTTATCTTCATTAATAGTAAGACCTTTCTTGGAGCTGAAGAGAGTTTCTCTCTGTGGTGCTGTTGCATGTTCCTAAGACCCGGACTGAGACTGTTGACCCATTTTAATTTAATTTCCAAATAACTGGAAATTAATAATTTTGAGCTCTTAGGTTAGCAGACCTGGATCTTCTGAACTGTCCAGTGCCTCGAGCGTGCTCTTTTGGTTAAACATTTTTGGATTGAACAAATATTAATTTCTCATGTTTCTTTTGCCCAGTCTCATGGTTTCAATGATCTTTTTGCTTACTTCTGTCAGGTCATTAGTTCCTTTGTCTAAAGTAGGTAGGATGAGAGTTGGGAACAGAGTATTTTCCAGGTTTAAGGCTAAAAATTACCTTCATTATGAATTATAGACATTTTAGGAAAACTTAGATGATATAAAATTGCTTTGAAAAACATACATAAAATAAACATATGCTGTAATTAATTATTCAGTAAACTGCGGTAGCCCAGCAAGAGGACTCAGGAGCCATGGCATCACTGGTGGAGTTGCCACCTCCCCATGGATGAATGATGATGCCACTACTGCTACGGGTGGACAAAATGCAGGAGCCACAGAGACGGGTGACCAGCACTGTGTGGAACTTTGGGACAGGAAGTGAAGTAGAATAATTTAACTAATTAAACCAGCAAAGAATTTAAAAGGACAGAACGTAATTACTGATGATGGATTTAAGCCAGAACATTGAGACTGGAAACAATATGCTTGTGTAAAGTGCCATATTTAATTAACAGGGGTAGCTTAGGTATAATATTTACATATTTGTAAAACACTCCAGGAGCACAGAGCCTCTTTTCCATCAAGTGAGACCTCTGCTGCAGTATTGAATTACAAGAAAAATTGAATTTACAAGAAAATCTCCCCACTTACCAAGTTAAGCATTTTGCAGAGCTTGGATGTCATTTGAGATTCCAAATTTCGCTACTGAGCAGGCCTTGCTCTGATAACCTGAGGAGACCTACCCAGAGCATTGCTTCAAGCTTAACTTTTAGGCAGCTTCTTTAAACAAGAGAAGAAAATGGATGTAAGTTATACTTACTTTTTTTACGCTCCTTCCCCAGTCTTTAATTGCATGGAGAAAGTCAACGTGTCTCCTCCTCCAGTCCATAGCATTGCCCAGCTACAGTCTGCAGGGCTGAGCCCTAAAGTGACAGCAATTTCACCCTGGAGTATAAATAATTCAGCGCATCCCTGCCTGGCAGGCCACTGGCCACTAATTATCTCTTATATTGCCCTGTAAATTGGTTTGAAGATTTGACCCAATGAATTTGGCTGGCTACAATCAACGCAAAAGTACGCAGGCCTCTAAGAGCTATTTTTATTTTTAATTGAGGAGATTGCAGTGGTCGTTTCTGTGAAAAGTACAGTGTCCTGCTTCGCCAGGGGATGGCAGAGGAAATACTTCACACCCTCACGATTGACTGCATTAATTACGAGGGTGATGAATAGCGTTCAACCTATGTAAATAAATGTGTGCCGGAGATTCAAGCCCAATGAAAGTACAGCTATGTTTTAGTGGACCGCGGCATCATATTTCATATAGTAAAAGTTGTGAGGGAAGAGGAGTGATATTTATGGAGTGCAAAGCACTGTGGGATTTTGTGGGAAACCACATATATTCAGCTTGTCAGAAAACATCTTAATATTTACTCTTACAATCCCTAGGCTACTGCTTTCTAAACCTAAAGCTTTCATTAGCCCATTTACCAGATATAAAACATTTGTAAGTCTGTTGAAAGAGTTACTTTCAGGAGTGGCATTTTTCACAGCAAAACGATGATACCTTTACATAACCTCATTATGCAGCAGTGTCAGCTCCTGCAAGTGAGCTGGCTTATCCCATTGAATTAATTCGCTATTTCCACATTTCTCTTCACAGCCTCTGATTATTCCACACCGTCCCCTCAGTCCTATTATTTCGTGCGCAGAAGGATCCCGCTTTCTGGCTACGCGCCTCCCCGTTGCCGCGCTGACCTCCGGATCCGCCGGCACCGCATGGCGCTGGGGAGGTTGGTGTGTTCCTGGTATTGCCGACGGGATTTCGCCTTGCATTTTGCCGAATTACTGGTTTATAAAGTGGTGTTACCCGTAGACCTCCCTTCCCTGCTCGCTGCCCCACGGTTGTTGTTCCAGGCTGCTCCCGATGCCCTGAATGGCTTCTTCTCTCTACGGCTCACAAGCTACGTGGAAAAAAAAATAAAAAATTCTTTTATTCCTTCCTGTCAGTTTGGGGCTCCGACGATTTTATGATGGGAAGTTTTATAAATTGAAAATAAAGAAGTATTTCTTAAAACCTAAATAAGGATGATATTTGTTTTGGTCAAAATAAATATTTTTCACTCGCGTTGCATGCACAATATGTTACATTAAGAAAGGTTAATTCTATATTAAATATAATCAAAAACACAACATGGGGCCTGTCACGCTGACATGGTGCAATAGGTACTTTAATACTGCTCAGCAGGAACCCTTGTTATATTTTTTATATGTTAGGAGATGTCTACTTAGAATTGATCAAACCTTTCCTTCTGAAACATATATGCCAACACCTCCACAACACACTATAAACTAGACTCTCAGAAAACAATAATGATGCTTATCAGTCACTCGCCTTGAGTTTGCTTGTGAAAAACCTCTAGCTAGTATGCTATTGGAGCTCTTAAAACATAGATCTTTTTGCTGCACTGATAATTCACTCACAGCTTGAGATTGATGACTATGTGAAGTCCATAAAAGATGTTACCACTATATTTTCTTCTTATGATTTATTTTATCATGTTGTCAAGGTTTGCAGAAAACAAGAAACAAATCAATGAATGTCATGCTTAAATATTAAAGAAGGCTGTAATACACAATTTTATTCAGATGCCTTATTCAATCTTGTAGCTCTGAAAAGGGTAGCAGCAGCAAAGCTTTTATTTGAATTACTTTTGGAAAAATTAATTTAGTGTGAATGTTGAATTGTGAATGGCAAAAGGGTAGCTAACCTTATTTGTTTAAAGAGGAATACAGAGTAACTTGGCTTTTTTTGAAAAAAAGGTTTTGAGAACCTGGGGAAATTCACTGGCTTTTCAACTACAGAAACTTCGGAAGAGAATTGCTTAATGAGCTCATGCTTTCTAAATTAATGAAAGGTTGCCTTAGCGAAGCGGGGGGGGGACGCAGCAGAGGTTCATAGTGGGATATTGGTATCAGCAATCCCTAAGTGCTACAAAGCTATTTAAAAAAAGCCTTTCCTCTTTCATTACTACAAACCTGAGACCATGACTTACACCTCGGCAAGAGGAGGGTGGGGGGAAGGAGGGGGGAAGCAAGAGGCCATGGTTTGGGGGGGTCCCGCGGCGGCTGCGGCCCCACGCTGCTCCCGAACTGGCTCTCCCCTTCCTAGTGCCCGTCTCTGGGCTTCATTACGACTCGGATACAAAGCAGCAATTAAGCTCAGCTTGATTTGGGGTTTCTTTGTTTGGTTTGGGGTTGTTTTTTTCTTTTCATTGCTTAGGGATAGAAGAAATCACATCGAAATACTTTGTAGCTTTAAAAAAACCCTCTTTTGAATACAGTGAGTTTAAAATGGTGAAAACAATGCTTTTCTGAGGCTTGTACTCTATTTCCTACCTCTATGAACAGCTTTAGTGAACATTTTATCCTTTCTAAGGCAATGATTAAGGCTGGCTTGTCCTACAGGAGCAGACAAGTGAGGTCTGAATGGGCAGCGCTCTCTGGCCTTTTGTCATCAGGGAGCAAAGTTGCCTTTTTATTGGCTTCTTTTGCCATTTTATTTCATTTTGGTTGTGTAACTATGCCAAAGAATGGCAGCTGAAAAAGAGGAAAACAGAGCAGAGATGTTTTGTAGTCCTACATCTCCCGGGATCAAGCGAACTGTCCATGTCTTGGATGTGCAGAGCCCCATCCCTTGGCTGCTGAGCACGTGGTACGCAACGAAGCCTTGCAAGGGGGTGCTCGACAGCACCTGGCAGGGTGTCGCTACATTAGTTTGTTATACTGTTTGAACTCATAAAATCTGTCTTTTATCAAGAATTATTGGCTTTGGTGTTGTTGCTGACTATCAAGCCCATACTTCTCTCAGCTAGAGATGTAGCCAGGTAAGGCCAGGTATGGTACCTCACCTTCTGTGTCTCCAGCACTGGAACATTGTCGAAGATATGGATGGTCCTTAATGGGACCATTGAAACTGCCTCTAAATGACCCTGCTGTGAGACAGGAAAGACTGTGTTTGTGGCTCATTTTAGGCGAGCAGGGGAAACCATGAGTATAGTTTGAACACATCTTGTCTGCGGCAAAAAATAAATCCTCTTGCAGCATCCCTGCTCCATGCCTGACCGCGCAGTATGACGGGAAGGATTCAGGTTGCTGGTGGTCACCTGGGCTGGCTCTTGGCCAGCGTTTCAATAGTGTGGTCAGTGGTGGGACTTCCAGTGCTCTCAGGAACCACAAGGGAAAATTGCAATGTGTATTAGCTTTTTTAATACTCCTTGCTGACTTAGGTTGCCCTCCTTCAGACAAGGACCTCCGAGCAAGCCTTGCAGCCTCCATACCCACATGTCTGCTTCTGAAAGCTGGAGTGCTGGCATGGCTGAGCATCACTGCGATGCTTTTGTGCATCCTTTTTTGCAGACCAACCAGTACAGACTGGTGCGGAGTCAACACAAACCCTGTAGTGAAAGGGCAGGACCACACGTTGCTCGGGCTCTCCGACGTTGACGTCTCCTCTCCAACTCAGCTGCTTTTTGGAATAAGCACGATTAAGCCACTCAGTGAACCTTCCACTACTGCCTAAGGCCATATTTAATAAAGTTTTATTCTTCCATTCAGCACTTTCCGCACTTGGAGAAGGGGATCTGTAGAGTATGTAAAAATGTACAGCTCAATGTCGCGCAGGCTGCTGCCCTCCCCACCAAATCCCATCCACAAACCCCATTAATTACAAACATGTTTTCTTGCCATGCACTTTTGGGGTGAATTATCTATGTGGAAGGCAGGGTTTTGGCTAAACTGCTCCCTTTGCTGTGCCCCAAATCTTCTTAGCTCTAGAGAACACTTTAAGTATTTCAGGAACATTTATTTCTGCTTCTCTGCAATACTTTTTCATGCACACACCTTGTTTTTTCTCCAGAGATGGAATTGATATCGAATGAGAAGATTAGGCAAAATCATTGTTGCCTGCCCCAAACAGATCAGGCAGTGAGAGCAATGAGTTGTTTTTTAATTAATTAAAGATGATGCTTTAAGTGCAAATGAAAGCATATTTTATTTGCAAATTTCCCAACGCATCAGAGTATATTTGTAACATAGTATTAAAAATAAAATGTGTTGGATTATGTGTTTTTCAAGTATATTATTTAAATTAACCTTAGAACAATTCTGGAGAATCGAATTTGTAACACAGGACCCAATTTTAGCATTCTCTGCATACATTATTGTTTATTATAACACAAGCAAACTTAAAGTTGATCAGTTTTTACTCTCCAGCTTTTCTCTCTTTCCCTGCCCAGCAGGGTGTAAAATGACAGTCAGATTAAAACAACATAATCAGGAGCAGGATTATCAAAGACAGCAAGTTCTGTCTGCAAAGGAGACACCAGGACACCACGCACGAGAAAACTTTATTTCCTGCAGGAAATATGGGACCTCCTATCCGTAGAAGCGTCACAGCATTCATAGAATTGAAAGCAGCGGAATATTTTTTTCCCCTTTTTTTCCCCCATTTATTTGTTTTGGCAATCGCTTTGGATACAATTCACCCATGTGCAGATGGCAAATACAAGCCCCATGCACTTAAATCCCATGTAAGTCTTTTACCGGAGGTGGGATTGGTAGTAGTGCCCCAGCTCGGCGGTAACCTGAGACTCCCTCCTTCGAGACTTCAGCTTCTGTTGCTTCCACATTTGCCAAGATCTAACTGGAAATGCTGATTTTTCCCAGGCCTGAGTAGCTGCTTCAGCTTTGTTTGTTTGCTTTGAAATTTATTTTTGAATCGTGGTGCATCTCAGCTATTCAGACAGCTCTGGATAGAAAAAAATGTTATTTTGCACTTATTAAAGGATTTCAGCGACTATTTTTTTTCCCTACCGCTAGCGGCTGTGGCAATTGGCTTTCATTTGCACTGGGAAAGCTGATTTGTACAACACCAGCCCACAGGTTCGCCCTGTGAAAACAAAACAAAACAAAACAAAAAAACCCCAAACAAAACAAAACCACAAATATATTGTTAGTCAAATTTAATTCTATGGTATGATTTTGCAGTTTGAGTCATAATGAGCTGCGTTATCACTGAAGAGAGGGTTGTTTCTTTTAACATTTTTCTTCTTAAACTCTGAATAATGTGAACTCTAGACGGCTTTTTAATATCATTTGGAGACCCCTCTTCTAGTCTTTAAGATGGGGTTAACAAAAGAGAGGAAGATCACTGGAAAAGTTTCTAGTTGTGTTGGAAATTGTTACTTGAACTTTTCAGTAGGTCAGCTCCATTCCCCTGCCCTTCTGGAAAGTCCGGGCAGGCTTCCTCACACTGTTTCTGTAGGAAACGTTGTGGTAAAGATCAAGCAGCACGCTGCTGGGACTTGCTAAAAAATGCTTTGGGCTGGAACCGCTTTGTTGCACACACGTATACTAAAAATTCGCCTGGAACATTCCTTCTTGTGCTGCTTTTCCTTCAAATAGCTGGACTGCTATGTCTTCCCTCACCATGCCTTAAAAATACACTCGAAAGCACAAGCAGCATGCTTCGCGATATACAAATATTCACATTTAATATAGATGGCTGTTAGATTACACCCCTGCTTGGTCCCCCTGCTTGGGTGGGGTTTTGCCTGGACAACACAAGGTACTAAACCAGATGTTATGAAAGTACTTACAGGGGCACAAGTTCAAGGTGAGGTATTGATTCTGATGATGTTAAAGACCAATTCTGTTCAACATCAGCAGTCCCAGGACTCTTCCCAGAATTTGGGAGGAGATGATGTCTCCAGCTACAGAGACACTGGTTGGACCTGTCAACTTCTTTGAGGAGATCGCAGAGAAGGAGTTGGAGGAGGAAGGCTTTCCAAAGGGCATTGAAAGGTTAACTCACCCAAAATTTGCTATAAAGAAGAACAAGCCGAATCTTTAGGTGGAAGCCAATTTCCCTCAAAGCTTACAAATATCTGGCTGATCTGATTCTGTTTGTCCACAATCACCCATAGAAGATCTTGCATTAGTTTCCACACTGCCATGTGGCTGATGATTTAATGGAGTTGCACCAGCGCACTGAAGAATTAGCAAAGGCTCCAACCCAGTGTGCGTGTGTGCCTGTAGATAGAATTTTTAAAAATACCCTTATTTATACAATGAATACAAAGTTAATGTTTTGGCTTTCTTCCGGGACAATCTGTAAAAGGAAAACTAGAGCTGGGGATTAAAAAGTGTGCAAGTAATGTGTAAACCATGAAATTCAATTAGTTCCTCTTAGGAAGCCAAATTTTGGTGAATACTGTAGAGAAAAGGTAGGGATAAAATGCCTAAGCCAAAGCTGTACTTAATAAGCTTCAGTAATTAGTTATAAATGGCTCGTTAAACCTGGAAACACATCTCTTTTTTTGCCCATGTTTATCAATGCTAAGGAAAATGAAGGATAGGGTTAAATAATAACTTAGAAGACTTTCCATCCCAAGTCTTCTACCAGGAAGGTTTTTGGTGCTGTCGGAAAGTGGGCACAGAGAAAAGGCAGGTGGTGCCTGTCCTGGGCGTGTGGCGTGGGGGACCCAGAGCCCAGGGGAGCGAGGGGGACCAGGGGAGGTGGGGCACGTCCTCTCCCAGGGCTTGTGCTGCTTCCCAGGGCATCCCGATGAGTGTGGGTGAGACCGTCTGAGAAGGGGTTACTCAAATGGGTATTTAAAAGGAGTATTGGGAAAATAGCGACCAGATTTACCGACGAGGTCACGTATAACAAGCTGTACAGGAAATTAGAAGCATTGTCCTGTTATTGATGTGTGCCTTTTTTACCCCTACATCCTCTCATTTTTGCTGTATCCAGTAACAATTTGATATTTGAATTGTATGGTAACTCTTCAGAATTGGAAGGGTAAAAGGTAAATTGTGCTGCAGCGTGTGGTAGATTAATTGGCAAATGTTCCTGTTATTGTTTCTGGGAGCTCTACATCCACCTCCCTGCTCTCGTCTCTGAAGGGTCTCCCTGAAGTCAAAAGCGCTAGTGCAAATACCGATGTCCAAAAACAGAGCTGCAACTCCTGCTCCACAATTCATCTTACAATCAAAGGTCCTTTGCTGTCAGTACAGGAACGGGAGAAACAAATACAGATCATAGACAATTCCTTTTCTGCTCCCTCCCCCCTGCTCTCTCCAGAACACACTGACATCCCACTCTAATCCATATTGTGAACAGTAAACACTTTTGACCTATAAACTCTTTTTTTATAAGAATAGTGTTTTCCTGGCTGCATATTCCTAATCTCCTTTTTATATACACTTCTTCTGAATCTCCATTACTTTTGAGAGATTGACCAAAACCTGAAACATTTCCAGCTCAAGCCTGTTTCAGGGGTAGTGGGTCAAACTGGAGTTCCTTGATCCATTGTTTCTTAATTTCTGGGTCAGGTTCCAGAAAGACCCCTTCTTCCTCTTTTGCTTCAGATGGAAAACACTCAAGAATTGATTTTCTGCTGGGAAACCTGCACAAGATGGTTGGAATTTCATGAGAAACACAACTCTCATGCTTCCCTAGATGGTGGAGCTCCCTCTTTTGGGGCCACAGCATCCGAAAGCATCATGGGCGAGTCAGAGTTAGCCTCTTAATTTGTTATCAACTCAACTTTATTTATGTATTAATTTTCCTTCCTAGTTTATCTTTAAGCTAACCACAACCATTACTTTCACAGAATTGCAGGAGGAACTGAACACGCTCAAGGCGACAGCAAGGAGAGGTGGTGGATGGGAGACACCAAGTGTCATGCCAGGCAACATCTGACTCTTTTCATCCTGGTCTTTCACCAGATCATCTTTGGCCAAGTAAAAAGGCTCCTCCAGACTGTGAGTAAAAACTCTGTTATAAGGTGATTGCAGAAGTGTTTAGGCTTTCTCCAAGATGGTGGCTCCTCTTCAGACCCTTTCTCTTTGCTGCCTGCTGTGGACTGACTGCCAGCGTGGCTTTGCCTCCTGGAGTAAGCACAGGACTGGGTCTGGGAGTGTTTATGCCCTTAAAAACAGCTTCTGAAGCCTTTCTCTGTAGCCTTGGACGTGACACTTAACCTTGCTGCCTCAGATTCCCCGTCAAGAAGGGGATAATAACACTTGCTTATCTACTCCAGAGCGGGCTTTGAGGATTAATTAGTTAATATTTGTACAGTGCTTTGAACATAAGTGCTTGGTATTATCATTCTTACTTCACTGCTCCAGGCTCATTTTCTCCTTTGGCCTGATGTGCCTTCCTGCTTTTTCAAAAGCTCTTCGTCTTGTCTTCGCCCTGCTGTGTCGTGCCCTTGCACTGCCTCACCGCATGCTTTGCATGCTCCTCGCCTGGCCTTTGGGTCTGCGGAACATCTGCAGAAGGACAAGGGCCAGCACTCGCTCCCTTCCTCCTCCTGTTCATGCTAAGAGAAACACAGCCCGGCATTTGCAGGGGGCTCCTGTGGCTGAAGCGATGGAAATGGTCGCTCAGATTCTCCTTCCACCCCATCAACAGCGTCTCTCGCAAAAGCAAAAGGCAGGCCAGGTGGGCAATGGAGAGGCAGTTGGCATGGTGTGGGGATTGAATGGTCCCTTGTTTTTATTTTTATCTTTCCTTAAAAAGAAACAAAGAGAAAGAAAGGGAGAAAGAAGGAAAAGGCGGGGGGAGAACAGGAGAGAAAGGAAAGCCCAAAGCCTATGTGCTTCTGCCGCCTTGAAATACGCTTCTTGGAAAAAATTCCCACCTAGCTCCATCGTGAAGGTGGTCAGTGGAGCCGGTAGCATACACAGAAAACATTTGGCTCTAAAGCCATTTAAACTTCTACAGCTGGTGAGCTTTATACTCACGCCCTGCACGCCAACCCCAGGTGTGTCCACATGCACATCAGTGTCCAGTTGTTCATTCTTTCTCTAAGAAATGGGTCTTGTCCCTGGTGCAATGCCCAAGTCCTGTTTGGTGCCACCGGAGCAGCAGGTCCTCAGGCTGCCCCAATAGTTTGGTGGGTTTCTGCATCCCTTGGCCTTGGCTCTGCCCGTCTCTGGGACCTCTCTGCTCCGTACTCATCCCATCTCCCACACGTGGAAGTGGGGCAGTGGCCACTGAGACACAGCACACGCATACCGCTCAGCCCTGCTAGCAACCAGCAGCAGCTGCCCCCGCCAGAAGCCCCTTCTGTGAAGCAGTGCCCGGCTTCTTTATTTTAAAATTTCACAGAGAACAACGTTGTCGTTAAAATTTGAGTGAGAAAAAAAACTTGAGGATATTTTCATGCTGTCCTCATTTCAGAATACCCTGAAAATTTGCTCGGGCACAGGTTAAAAACATCGGGGGGTGAATATTTTGTCTCTTTTTTCCCTCTGTTCACTTGTCTGCAATGGATTGGGCAGGAACTGTCTTTTCCTACGCATGTTTTCAGTGCCCAAGTGCTCCAATTTCTCCTTTCTCCCTGTTACTGCAAGAGAAAACCGTCTGTATTGTCTGAGTGTCTTTAATGTGCAATTCCACTGGCCTAACGGGCACCTGATGGTACAGATAGATTTGATTCCAGATTTGGATCTGCTGACATAAACCTTAATGCTTTTTATTGTGTGCCACTTTGGGAAATCCTGATTAACAGCAACAAAGAGATAATTATGCAAGATGAAGACAATGTAGTTGTTTTAAAAATAATGTATATCATACAATTAATGCTACTTTGTCCTATATCAAAGTCACACTACCTGCATTAATCATACATCCTCATAGTTTCTAAACATTAATAGCAAGAAATAAAAAGAAGAACTCCTAATCCCGAGGAGACTCACAATAACGGGGGGGGGAGGGGGGCTGGGTTTCTTCTGAGAAGAAGAGAGCTCAGTAATGCAGGTTTTCAGCCTAGTTATCACAAAATGTAGAACATATGACCATCTTTTCTAGAAAAAGGGGCTGCAGCTGGTTCACGAACCCTAATTAATAATTAATTCCATTTGGTCTTCCTGCATTAAAGCTATCTGAACATTTGTAATTTATGGTGTTACTTGAAATAAGAGCTAGGGTTTCGTCTACTTCTGACTTTATAAAGGGCCCTCACGAAGCCGTAAACCCAAATGGGTGATGTGTGGTGCGTGTGCATGGCTGAGAGCTCTGATGGACGGAGAGAACCGCTCCTCTCTTTGGAAATTGAAGGAGATGTGGATGTTGCACAGTGTGGAGCAGCACAACTGCGGGTATGGAGGGGGATGAATTTTCTCTTGAGCTGTGGAAAGCTTAAGACCTTAAAACCTGGTGGAAGAACAATAGGAACAGTTGGATGGACAGATACATACACAGGTCAGATTTTGGTAATTCTTCAAATAAAGTACTTCTAAAAGAAACGTTGGAAAATGTACATTTAGCCCCCACAAGGGGCATTGCTTGACTTTGAACTCCTCATCAGAGGCAAAAAGGGACCAAGGACTTAATCTTAAACCCTGGTTTAAGCATGGTGTCCCGCGTTTCTGGCTTTAAGGAGATGCAAGGACCTGATTTTCTCTCCTCTACCCCACAGAATCATCTGCCACCATTGTTTGCCCTGGGCAATGCTCTTGGACAAAGTCCTGCTGTCTCCATTTCTTGCCTGGGATCATCTTCAGTGTGCAGGTTGGTGGGAGGTGGGTTGGGCTGGGGTGGTGAGAAGGTGGGCCAGGCCCTTTCCCTGCTCTTCTGCTTAGCCACCAGGATTTGTTACCCACCGGGGGCCTGAGGAACATGTGTCCTCCCATGGTCCTGGCCTCCAGCAGACCCAGTGTAGGTGAGCTGCTGCCCCGTGCTCCCCCAGCATGATGGAGCACAGACATTGTCCCTGTTAGGAACCTTGTGTGTTGGCATCCATTGCCCGTAAAGACCAAATATTGGCCCTATCTTTACAATTTTGGCCCATCCATGGCAGTAAAGAGGTTTCCATATAAACACTAGAGCAGCAACACTACAGCATTAGCATTTTTCTCCTTAATGATAAAATTAGCTTAATCTTGCTTTTGTAACCCAGCTTTGCATGTAGCATACCACGCTTTCCAAAGGCTCTTGTATTTATACCTCGTTTCCCCAAATACTCTTCCAAATGATGGCTGTTTTGTGTCACTGGTGGCTTCTGAGCTGGGGGAATTAAGGGAAGGTTTGGGTGTGCTTGTTACATTACCTTCTGTGGAATGGATGGGGCTATACCATATGTGCGTCGGCAATTAGACATTTTGATTTCCAAAGTATTTAGTTACCATTTGCTGAACCATTGAGTAATTACCACAGCAAAATTGCACAATCTGTCAGTACGTCAGCTAAGTGTGCTTCTGGACAGCTTTATATACACCTTCACCAGCGCAGATCTCTTTCCGTGCTTCATTTGCTTAAACTTCAGTCCTTTCAGAGGCGAAATTTCTCATGGCGAAGGAAATTTCAAATAACTGTGAAAATATCTGCTATTGTACACCTGCCCTGTGGAGGATACCTTGCCTCAGAGGGAAAGTGCTATTTAAGGTAATATGTTCCATTAAATATGGTGGCTTTGTAAGGCTGCAAAGTGCTATTCTGGGAAACGAGTTTGGAGTCGGCCACTCAGCACTTCTTGTTTCCATAATTCCCTGAATTTGGCAATGGCCGTTCTGCCACTGGCAGGGGGGAATCTTAAAAGTGTCACCCACCGCCTTGGGTGGAAGCAGAAGGATTTCCAACCTGAGAATGTGTTTAGGGTTGCAAGATGTAATTGTTTCGACTCCTTTTTTTAGTCGCTAAGGGAAAGCTTTCTATTCAGGAACAGAAAATTAAGGTTACTTTGAATAGAGAAAAGGAAAAGGCATCATTTGCTTCCCTTCTGCCTTCTCCCCACCAAATTAAACACTCAGGAATCTTGAGGAAATTGGGTCACTAATATGGAAATTTTAAAGTATTGATAATACCGACATGACAAGTTGTCACTTTGCAGTATGTTCTTAAACACGACTAAACCTTAATAACCAGGTTATTCTAGAATAATCAGGGTAACAGAATGGGAATGAATGGCAGTTACTGTAATTATTCTAGAAAGAGGACCAAAGCAAACAGAAATTCTCTCTAATTTTATATATTCCCAATAGGTGCACATAGTACATCATTATCACTATAGAAACTACTTAGTAGTTTCTCCAAAAATCAGCTACGCTTCACGGTCTTATGGGCCAATGTCTGAGCTGCACATGAGCCGGCACCCTCTAATTCAAACAGAGGTAAGCTCAGAGCAAGCTGCAGTAGGCTGCAGCAGACAAAACAAATTTCCTAAGCCAAACATATTAAATCCAATATATTTTTCATCGATTTAATAGCCTGAAACTTTGGATACAACTGACACTTTCTGGATATTAATGAGCATTAGTGCTGAGGAATAGAAGGCGAGAGCTGAAAATGAGAGTCTATAGACGTTAGGGAAAGACGGTGCTACAGAGGGCTTTGCTCTATATGAAAGTTCTCTGTTGCGGGATGAAATCTGTAATTAAATAAGATACTCTACAAAATTCTTCGGTGACTTTGGCCCCGTTTTCAGCTAAAGCTGTTACTGCCGACCTAATGCTTCGCAAAACAGTCAGATGACCAGATTTGAAAATAAACAAAATGACGTATCTGCTAATTAAAAAAATAAAATGAGCGGATTTGAAAACAAAACAATGACATAGCCACTAATAAAAAAAATAAAATTTAACATGAAAAAAACCAGAGACTCTTTCCATCAGTCTCCCCTCTGGCTGTGACACGAGGGGGACAGCACCGCGGTAACACCAGCACGTACCAGAGCTCACCCCCAGCGTTGGTCCATCTGGGAGAGATGTGAGCGTTGCTGTGCCGTCATTGCACAGGAGAATTTATTTACTTGTTAGTTCTGTTTTGGTTTGTTGGTGTGTGTGTTATTCTGGATTAATTACGCAACGTGGTTGGAACAGTTCTGCCATCTGAGATGCTCTGACATATTTTAATTCCATCTTAAGGTTACCGACAAAACCTGCAATATAAGGTCCTTCTGTAAAGCACGCTTTTGTAAACCGACCTTGTTTTGCTTTAGATGTGGAGGGAGAGGGGGGCGAGGACGGGACAGAGGGAGGACAGATAAATCACCCTTTTACAAAGGATGCTGTTTGCTGATCATCTGACACCGCCGCCTGTGATGTATGGCATCTGAGTTCCCAAAGTTTGTCATATTAGTAAAAAATACTGTAGGCGTAAAACTAGATGCTTTGGGAAAAAAAAGAAAAAGAAAGGAAAAAAAAGAATAAAAAGGAAAAGAGGAAAAAAAAAGAAGAATGAAAAAAGAAAAAAGACGAAAGAAAAAAGAAAAAAGAAAAAAGAAAAAAGAAGGAAGAAAAAAGAAAAAAGAAAAAGAAAAAGGAAAAAGGAAAAGAGAAAAAAATAAGAAAGAAAGAGGAAAAAAGAAAAAAGAAAAACAAAAAAAAAACAAAAAAGAAAAAAAAAGGAAAGCAAAGAAAAAAAAGAAAAAAAGAGAGGAAACTAAACAATGAACATGTGTGAAGTTGGAAATTTATAGGCTTAGGCCTCTGCAGCTACATATCCTGGAAAAGAAAAAAAAAAAAGAAAAAAAAAAGTGTTAAGAAAACAAATTACAGTTGTGGATGTGAGGACCCTGACACCGCCGCCGCCTGACAAATCGACCCTCCGGCTTGACCCTCCGCAATATGTTTCCACAGGTAATTCCATAACTCTCCGGTCAACTTTTCAAGGTTTCCTGTTTGGCAGCTGGGAAGAAGGGGAAAACTCCCCATCACCGTGGGCTACCCGCTCCGCCTCGGCGACCACCCNGGGGTGGTCGCCGAGGCGGTGGAGCTGGCACGGGGACCGGTGGAGGCTGATGGATGGTTGGACCTGGCAGATTCATAATCCCGAACCTTGTGCA